>CATIWQ010255545.1:0-25570 GCA_949673415.1 Euphorbia schlechtendalii | reverse complement strand
TTGTAAACCCCCAAACCCAATTATGTAATTAATCTCCCCATATAATAGGCGCATTTAATTTCCTACGTGTTTACTTTCCGCAACTCACTTACTGTTTTATGCATGTGTGATAAAAATAAACTGAAAATATCTAGTTTAGTTCGAATATTATAAACGTGGTTTCTCTCATAGTGTAATTTAACTCAAATGACGACGAAATAGATAACTCATCTCGGACCCGAATCTCTGAACTATGTCATCGCTTAGGCTTAACGAATCTAGGCTATACCAAATTTTCCCGGAAGAGCTGATCCGGGTGGCAACTCTGAGTACCATAGGCTAGAGATCCTGATCTTGAGTCTATTAAGCTTCAAAATCGCATTTTCAAAGCAAACACCATTTTACTTCGAGCAGCGAGTCCTTCGAAGCGATGCTCCTTTCGAAAAACCCCACGCCCCATCTCACGGGGCCAGCACCTCGCGATGACCGCGAGGGTGGAACGTCTTCCGCTCATAACAATGGAACTCTACAGCTCAACAACATCCATGTTGTGCTGGCAAAGCAAACGACTCAGTTTCACAAATTTGGAGAGGAACAGACTACCATAAAGACTAGCTCTGACAACCTCATCAAGGCGATTTTGGATAAGCTCGATACAAGCAACGATGTATCACACAGCATGTGTGGCACAATGGAGAAAATGTCAGTTATGATGCTGGCATATGACAAGAAAATTGATGAATGGGTCAAGAAAGTGGCAAAGCCTTATAGAATTTGATCAAAAATTTAACTCAGCTTGCGCTATTTTTAAGGTTAATATGGAGGACACAGTGAAGGAATCACAGAAGGTAATGATCTATGTTATGGGTAAGTTATTTCCAGATTCAATCTCTTTAGTGGATCTTGAAAAGGGATACACTATCTACAAGAAACTAAATATCCTAGTGAATCGAATCAATGAAATGCAAGACAAGATTCAAGCGCTCATGGACACGGGAATAGAGGAATGCTAAGGACATAGACTTTATTGCCAATACCATAAATGTTTTGTGTCCTAGGATCGTTAACATGGAGGCTCAATTGAAGGTCGCGATGTCAGCTAGTGATTTTAGAGGGTTGTTATAGTGTTTCAACAATTTTCTTGTCAAAGATTTGATCTCATCGCTCATCTTACCCAGTGGCACCATTTGCTGCTTTAAGAACTTAACAGTCAAGAAGCTTTATCCTCAACTGGCAGAGAGCAGCTGGTTAATGTAATTGATCCAATCTTGGTAGGAAAGTTTGAGATGTTCTCTCATGCCCTCGACTCCATTAACATGTGCTTTTATCAATTGGTTTTAGAACAGTTAACAAAGGGGGAGAAGGTAGCAGATCACGCGCACAAAACTGCTTAGTAGCAAAAATCTCATCCACCTCCAAGATCGCAACATCCACCTACACTATAAAGGCTTAGAACATAACCAAGAGGATCATCCGGATCATCATCTTCATAGCTACCACCAAGAGGCAAAGGCGACGCCAAATCCAAAAGATAGAAAGAGCTGTAGAGGTAGAAAATATTGTAATAGTGCTTAATGTAAAACTTAGTATAGGACATAGTTTATAACTAGCAGGGTTTTTTATATATAAAAACTACAAGTTTTTCCCTCAAGTTAAGATCTTCTTAACTTTATGTTATATTTTTTGGTTTTTGTATAAGCTAGTGTGTTGCAGGAATCAACAAAGACCATTAAATACGGAGAAGTTGAGTAAGACAAGTCGCAAATTCAAAGAAAATCTGAAAGAAATTCACTTAGCATGGGGGAGTCCATGTTGCTTAAGGAAGTTTACTCAGCATGGGAGAGTCTTACATCACTTATCAGGTATTTCTATATCTATAAACTCTTTGTTAATTTTCACTATTATCTAGTTTTTTATCTGTTCCAAAATAGGGGAGATTGTTGAACCCAAGTTAATAGTACTTCATAGTACTTTAGTTTTGGAAATAACAAATTACTTAGGATGGTGAAATTAATTAAATACTAAGTATACTTTTAATTAAATAGACATCTTGAATTAATTTTGTGCTTAAACAACTCAGCTTGAAATATGCTCCGTTAGGTTATGGCTTAGCATGGCGAAGGTTGCCAAGCTGAGTAACTTTGCTTCATTGTTTAAGCGATATATCTTAGCGAAAGCTGAGTACTTTTGTGCGATTAATCTCAGCGAATGCCGAGTAATTTATGCAATGTTGAATTACTTTCATACTGTTACCTTTTAGCTATTCTGTGAAGATATAATATTCTTAGTTAATGCTTTTCAAGTCCCAAAAAAGATTTGGTGCTAAAAACAAAAGAACAACCAAGTGATCCTCACAGCAAAAATGTGTCAATACGGAATGTTGGGATATTTTCACAAAAAGTCAAGTTAAAAGGAAATCATCTGACAACTCATTTTTTTACAACATCAGCGCGCCAACTACAACGTTAGCAAAAGTGTTCAATCAGCAATGTACACATTGCATATCGCGCGCTATGTCTCAACTACATTGCTTGAAGGAAAAAAGTCTTTGACGATATATTGGTCAACGAATTAATATCGTTCCTCAACAGAAAAAAATTTCAATCTCTAAACATCATTAAATATGCTTCAAACAGATTGTATTTGAAGTTGTGAAGAGAAGAGATTCGATAGCTAAAGTCAAGACGAGAAGTTTACAATGGCTACTTCTAGAAATCTACAAATATAAATAGACTAGAGTAGATGTTTACAACTTGATGAATCACCTTGAATTTCTAAAGAGCTAAAACTAATCACAGCCTTCAAAATTCCAAATCAAGAAATCTCAAAGCAAACAACATTCCAATCAATTTGTAATAGAGAAACCAGTAGATTTAGTTATTAACTAAGTCAATCAATTGTAAAGGAACCAACATTCTATAAATTGTGTATCATTTTCGTGCAAATCAATCTTGTTCTAAAAATTGTGTGAGACCAATTTCAAAAGGGTACTCAAACTAAGTTGGATGGTAGTTGGGCTTGGAAGGTATTCTACCAGCATTCAAATGCTTCTCCGCCTATTTAAAGGAACGAACACTGGTGAATTAAAGCTCAAAAAATGTATTCGAAAACTAGGGATAAGCTAAGGGTCGAACTAGTATAAATCGAGATGTTTTCTATCTTTTTGCATATCTTTGACAGTTGCGCTCATGCTTCAACACTTTCTCTCATTTTTTCTACCTTGACAAATGATGTTCAAGGGCTAAGTGGTTCACTTTTGCAAGTTGAGAGAGGTATCTGATTATTTTGAAAGTTCAAAGTGACCTCAAGCAGACTTTTGTTGACAAGTTAAAGGGTAATTATGCATTTTCGATGGTTGGCTTGGGTGTGATTATTGATTGATAACTGAACTG
The DNA here is from genome assembly GCA_949673415.1 of Euphorbia schlechtendalii. Classification (NCBI taxonomy): domain Eukaryota; kingdom Viridiplantae; phylum Streptophyta; class Magnoliopsida; order Malpighiales; family Euphorbiaceae; genus Euphorbia; species Euphorbia schlechtendalii. Next base: position 22,199 of record CATIWQ010255545.1, on the reverse strand, counting down.
GATGTGCAATTTAAAATATAAGAGAAAAAAGAAAGAAGAAAATGGGATAAAAAGAAGTAAAAAGGATAAAAAATAATAAAATGGAGATTTTAGAAAAAAAAAATATGTAGTTAGTGTAGAGAATAATATAAATCATAAATAGTGTGATTGGATATTACTTCAATGACATGGTTCAAGACCGTATAGACCTAAATGGGTCTGTGTTATGCCCATTGAGAAGTGTCATTAATGATATAAATACTACGACTGAATCTTACCTTGAACTTTTGGATCAAATGATTCGATGACTTTAGAAATCAGCAAAAGTAAAAAAAAAAGGTTGGCCTAAATGAGTAAAAATTCCCCTAAAATTATGCCTTAAAGAGCCACAAAATAGTAAGCAGAAAATAATTTATGATGACATTAGAAACGCATACACCCATTTGACAACAATGTCCTATAACCTCCCCAAATCTTTCACCAAGAAATGAGACCCAAATTGACCAACAAAGACCACCACCCCATTTTTAACACAATGAAAAAAATCAGTGCAGAGAAGCCAGCAATCCCAAAACTGTGGAAAATAATATCAACTCACCACTCAATGGTAAGCAGCATATGACTAACCGATGTAATTCTCTCATGTCTATGATAATGCAGCTGTTTTGTCTTCCTTCTCAATTTCCACCTTCGCCTTTTCACCTTCAGTTTTAGCAGGTTCCTTTGCTTCAGCCGACACTTCTTTCTTCTCTTTTTCCTCAGACTTATCACCAACGCTCAACTTCTCTAGTTCTCCAGCAGCATCGTTAGCCTCTTTACTTTCTTCGTTCTTTCCTTGAGATTCAGCTACCTCTTGAATAGTCTCCATGAAGTTTTTACAATCTGTAAACCAGTGCTAATTGGTATCAGAGAACCAATTGATCATAGATCTAATACAAAACGATGTTACAAAATACAGCCAGACACAAGACTTTAATGGAAGCATAAGCTATTAAGATAAATAATCAGTCTCAATCAGAATGAAACTAACATACGACATAAAGGGTAGCTACTATAACTACCAGTCTCGGCCAATTTAGCAACTAGACATAAATAGTATTTTTCAGGCAGAATGGATGCCAAATAGATAATCTTCTTACACTAGAAAGTACCAAGGACAAACAAATACAGTGGAACTGTAGTACTGTACAATGGGAAGTGTACAAAACTATGCGCAAAGAGACCATTTGGCTGTAACTTAACGAGTATCAACATACATTGAATCAATATATACATCATTTCTTAGGCAGAATGAACCCCAAATCTTAAGCCAGGAATTACAAAACGCAACTATAAATAAATAAGAAGTGTTAAAAATAAGAAACAACTTGGCCAACAAAGCCAATTGCTTATATGGTTGTAACTTTACACATCTCTGTCAAGTGGGTAAAATCTAAACGATACTCAGCCTCCTTTTTTATCTTTATAACATAGACAAATAAAGCAGCCAAATAGAATAGGATGGTCCAGAAGTATACCAATTAACAATTTTCAAACCCACTGACATAATAGATAATGGTGCCATAACAGTGTGGTACGATTTGCATGATTTTGTTCCTTTTATATTATAAAAAATAACTAATAAGCAACGTCTTAAACACATCAAAGTATTTCTCAGAGTCCGTGCCAAGAAGATTCACTAGAATACAAACAATATGAAACACCAAATAAAAAGAAAACAAACAATATGACTATACGCAAATATTTACCAGTAGCCATTTCAACATAAAAATGCCAATTCTTTGCATACTTAGCAAATCACGTCAGATGAAATCTATAATTAGTTAGAATATCATTCAAAAGAAAATCTATCTGAGACATCTACCAAATACCAAAATTGACAACAAAGTCTATTCTACATCTTGAGTTTGTTAAGCATAGCGATTAACAAACAACAGTGTTGCAACAGCTGATACTTCCTTGCAAAAAACATCTACAACTACAATAACAAAGCATTAATCTTACACTAGGAGGGGTCTGCAATATAAATCATATGGCGCCATGAAGATAAAAAAATTCTCTACATAATAAAGTAATGTCTGTACCTCCCACAATATGGAAATGCTACTCGGTCTAATTTAATAAATCCGTATTTTCAAAACTTTCGTCTCGATCTGCATGATGGCTATACTCTTTTCATGTCTTTCATTTGCATATATAGGTACTATTCAAAGCTCAAGCAAGGGACAATTTAATCAATTTGAGAATAAGATACAAGATACAAGATACAAGAAGAAATCTTAATCAGAAACTGTAGGCTTAATGGAGGCATACAGAGAAGGAGAGAAAGAGAAACATACTCTCAACCGAAGCAAATCTGATGCAGAAAAGCTCATTCTTCAATTCGCCATCAGAGAAATCAGCAGCATGCCATACACAAGATTTTTCATTTCCTTGATGCATTTGGACATTAATCGATGGCACAACTGGAAAATTAAAACCAACATGAAAGGAAAAATCAAAGAGGCGGAATTATGATTGAATCGAGTCAGTAATGTAGAGAAGAAATCCATAAACTAGTTGCCCGAAACAAAGCAAATCATTTAGTGGAACATTGATCCACTTCAAGGATCACTTGATATAGATTAGCGGTTGGTTACTTTTAAGGATATAAGAGCAGTTGAGCAGTAAAAACTGGAAAAGAAGGGGGGCAACCTAACCTAGATGATTAGCACAGATCTTGAGAGTCTTAGATTGGCGCATAACAAGTCGAACCTTGCCAGAATCCTTGTGCTTCAACAGTTTAACAGTTCCGGCTCCTCTTTCCTTCCACTGATTACCGTCCTTATCAAATCGATAGAGCTTCGCTTTCCTGCAAAACAAAACAAAATACAACTTAGAATAAACAAAACTGAATCGCCAACGAACAAAAAGAAAAAGCGAAAGCAACTGAAGAAAAGAAAGACCGCGGAACGAAAGGGAAAACATACAGATCGAGGATAGGATCTTCATCTTCCTCGCCAGTAGAAACAGCGACCTCTTCGAGTTTAACAATGGGAGCAACCTGAGCACCGGTGTCCTCATCATCGGCAGCAGTTGAGTTATCTTCATCTTCTGGATCTTTAGTGTAATTCTCTGGATCTGTAGCAGAAGTGGTGCTCGCCATCGTTGGAGATACTGGTAGCAGAGATTGATCTGAGGAAACACCCCCTGAATTGGATTGGAGACAGGGAAACGAATGAGAGAGAGAGTGGGAAGCAAGTTAGGGATTTTAATTTGAAGAGTGTAATTGCATTATTGTATTGTATTTTTGTATTTGTAATGTAATTATAGGCAAAGAAAAGAAAAAGGAAAGTGGGGCATGAAATAGTGCGTGTGACAGGTGTAAAGTTGATTTGCTGAGTCACACCGGACGAAGGAACCACCACAAAAATATGTCGTATTTCTCAAACTTATTCGTCTCCAATTCCACATGGATGTTCGTCCAAATTGACTCAGGAAAATGAATATCATTCTCCATTTTTAAAATGATCAGTTATTTTCGTTAACCTGATAAAAAGGATCAATTACTTCTTTAACTTGGTAAAAATGTACCAGTTTGCCCCCTTAATGTCACGTGTCAACTTATAGTTGAAGAGAGAAAAATCAGAAAAATAACATTTTTGAAAAATCAAACCAACTAGATTCTGACACATGGCATTGAGGGAGCTAACTTGTGTATTTTTATCAAGTTAAGGAGGTAACTGATCCTTTTGAAAGTTGAGGATGTCATTCGATTTTCTAAACCAACTTAAAAGGGTGTTGATGTATTAAGCCTAAATAAATAACTAAGAAGCCCAATGCATAGGTGGATCTTTTAATTTGTTAAAGTTAGTCCCTCAATTTTTAAAAATGTATCTTCATAGGTTAAATTGCTTAACATATTTTAGGGTAAATTTCAAAAAGTATCATATGGTTTAATCCCTTTTTAAAATAGGATTTGTGGTATTTCGAGGTCTCAAAAGAGAGTCCAAGGTAACGCACCGTTATCAAATAACGGAATTTTTACTAACCCCTTAAATTTGCTGGCGTGACAAGGGGAAAAATCGGAAACTGACATTAGGACCACTATAAAAGGCCAAAAAAACGCAAAATCCTTGTATGCATTGTTCACTTTTCTTCTTCATCTACCTGAAGACCTTTCTTCTCAAAATCTTCACGTTGATTCTTTCTTTTATCCCCAAATCAACATTTCTTTAAGGAGTTTGTCAAACTGTGTGTTGATTTAAACGTCGTGCATCACCAATCGATATTAATTGGTAAGTTCCCAAAACCCTAATTATGAGTTCATTAATTCCTCTCATTATTCACCAATCGTTATTTCTTCTTCACGTTTTAACAATCGTAGGCACTGTCTCAGGCTGTGTTGCTGCCTCATCTGGGACTAATAGATGGTACGTTGCGCACATGGTGACCACTGTTCTTACTGCTATTTTTCAGGGCTGTCTCAGTGCTCATTTTTGCCAAAAGTGGGGACTTCTTGCAGAAACTGAAATCATACGTTAGGGAAGAAGATGGAGTAGTGATTTTGAAGCTTGTTGGTGGATTGTGTGTCTTGATTTTCTGCTTGGAATGGGTTATGCTTACGCTTGCATTTTTCTTGAACTATTATGATTGTGTGGATGGTGAAGTTAATGGAGGCGGGGGAGTTTTTGTTGTTAGGAGAAGTGCCAAAGTTCAGCAAGACAAGAATTTGAAGGACTGGACATGGCCTTTCCAAGTTTAAGCTTTGCCTTATTCCCATTATTCTTTATATATGTTTAAATGGTTTAATTTTGTTTTCAATTCTATTTGATTTTTTTTAATATGAAATTGAATTTGCATAGTACTTGACTATGCAAACTACTATATATGATATTGGATATTTCAACAACTTCTTTCTTCTCTTTTATCCATGCAGTATGCATTTTACTGAACTTAAGGGCACTTTTATCTTCTTATGTATGAAGTTCCAGTTTTTCATTCTCAAGCAGATTTTCACTACAATTTTTATGATGATTATTGAGTAATAGAAGGAATCGTTCACTTGAAAGAACAAAACTACCTTCCCTGAAAATAAAGCAAGACACAAAAAAAATCAAAATGTTTTTCTTTTTTAATCTAGTATAGCGTGAATCTACTACAACATTCTGGGATAAAAAAGAACATGATAAAAAAAGTAGCTCAGATTCTTAAGAATGAGATGGTGGGTGTTGTTGACAGCAAGCAAGAAGCTTAGAGCTTCAATTGTCTGCCAAAAATCCAGGTGAATGGCGCAACAAATGATTGCTTGATCCTGCCTTGAGCTCTCTCCTCCAACTTCCTCATTTCAAGGGAAAAGCAGTCCCTTGAAATTTTTAAGTAGCAGTGAATCATAGTCTAGATATAGAAAATGGAAGGTTTGAAATGGTTTCAATGGCTATTCTTTGTATAAAAACCAAATCTTCTTCATGCTAATGATTTATGTCGAGAGTAACTTAAGAAGTCAATGGATCGATATTACAGTTCTTTTCAAAAAACCAATCTTTGTTAGGTTTTTATGTTGAAAAAACTTGTAAAAATTTAAAGATTCGGATTATGTCCATTTTAGCTTCAAATTATGATTCAGATCCTTCTTTTCGAAAATGATGCATCATTAACCATGGAATTTTCAGCTTCTAGCAATTCTGCTTGGTGTTTGGTGTATTAACTAATTAACCTATGTATTAATATCAAGCATTGTGCCTATTGTGTGTGCTTAGTGCACTGCAAAAAACACATAATGATCAACAATTCATCCCAATATACTCAGTACAAATAGCAAACGCATAATATCCAGAGTTCCATCTAAATCCCTGTCATTGCTAATCAAAGTATAGCTTAACTTAACATCATAGGCTACTAATAACTGGAAGTGAGATTGTCAAGTAAGGAAAACATATAAATAATCTACGCATGAATTTGAAATAGAGAATCCAGCTCTTATATATTGTCTAGTGAGGCTTTCTAAAACGAGAATGGATAACACATACATTAGCATGAACATATACTGTATAGCTAGCATAATTAACCAAAATAACGACTCTATGAACACAAAGAAATTGGCATTTGAGATTCTTCATAGGCTGCAACACATAGAAAAGCATAAAAAATTCTGCATTTCTATTACACTAACAATACTATGTACTGTAAAAAATGGGAAAAAATCTCTTTACAGCCCTCAAGGTGCTTATCTTCCCCTTTCCTTGCCATTGATAGACTTGATTTGATATTAACAAGATCAATCAATCATTCTTCTTGTTTTCGCCCAATTCAGTGAATGAACAAAAAAACCTTGGTAAAATGCCAAATTAAATCAAAAAATCGAAATTTTGGGTGGAGATTTTATGGGTGAACAAGTTTTGAGTCGTCCTAGCTATTTCAACATGAGCTAGAAGCCCGCAATAACATCAAATCTAGATTTGCGAGTTGTTGTGCACAACCTTTCACAGTGAATAATGAGAGGAAGATGAACTCGTAATTAGGGTTTCCGAATTTACCAATTAATAGCAATTAGTGATGCATAATGTTCAAATCAACAAGCAATTTGACAAACCCCTTAAAGGAAACGTTGATTTGGGAATAAAAGAAATAATTAATGTGGAGATTTTGAGAAGAACGGTCTCCAGGTAGATGAAGAAGAAAGGTGAATAGTGCATACAAGGATTTTGGGTTTTTTTCACCTTTTACAGTGGTCATAAGGTGAGTTTCGATTTTGCCCCTTGTCATGTCATCAAATTTAACGGGTAAAAATTTTATTATTTGATAACGGTGTGTTACCTAGAGTCCTTTTTGAGACCCGAAATATTACATATTTCATTTTGAAAACGACCTAAAATGGCACTTTTTTTAAGTTTACCAAGTATTTTAATAAGAGAGGGTTGCAATAATATTTTCTAAGTTCAAAAAACAATATGTAAAATGAAATAAACCTGAGAAAAGTACTAAACAAATCAATTGTCTATCACAAATTTTTTTTAATACATGGATGTTTTTCATTTTAACCTTTTTTTCATTTTTATGAACCCTGTACCAACTAAAGAAAATACATAGTTATTGCATAGTTTGTGTATTTTCCAAAAAACCGAAATCAACAATGCTTTTTAATGTAAAACATACAATGCTTGAAAAAAAATTAGCAAATTCAACCACATTTTACATTTTCCATTTTCCAGGATTTACAATGTTTTATCTCTATCCATATTCGCATTGTTTCAATTTCCTAAATAAGATATTGTTAAAATAATAATATTTTATTATTAACATATCTAAGTTTTACACATAAATCCAAACAAAAAAACTAACACATAATAAAAAAAATAAAAAGTAATAATATTATATTGATTCCATGAAGATTTCTAAGAATACCACATATGAGACAAGTTAGATTGGAACATTCCCCAATTTTTATAAATTCCTCGTGAAGGGAAATGATTGGATTTGCTTTAAACGCGCTAGTCAGCTATTGAAATCCTCAAACCCATAGTAGATTAATTAGAATTTAAAAGGAAAGTAACCGGATGTGTATTTTGATTATTTTCATATTTTTAGATATTTTTTAAATATATCAAAAATACAATTTAATCAAAATCTGAATTATTGTTTATTACAATATCATAAAATTTAAATAATAAATATTTTTGGATTTAAAATGAAAAACATAAATTTAATTTATTCATATTCAATAAAAAATTATAAAATCCTTATTTTGATATGATTATTTTGACTAAATTTAATCAGAAATTTTATATTGACACCAGTTGTATAATCTTCACCATCTATTATCTTCATCTTATGATGAAAATCAAACTACACAATGATGAAAGGTGAAGATTGTTAATGTCGATATAGAATTACCAAAATTTAATTAGACAACAATTTTATCTTTAAAGAACAGCGTCTAGCTGTGACAAATTATCCAAACACCTCACAAAGTCTACATCAATGTAAACATCAGCCTAGCTAAATTCTAACCAAGGTAAAGCTCAAGCGGCAACTTTTAGTTTTCAGAAGTGAAAAGAGTGTATTTGCGAGTGAAATATTTGAAACAACACTAGTGAATTAGAACTGGTTGGTTTATAACAGGTTAATAACACAGCAGCTCATCCTACACTAACCATGTAAATGAAGATCAAACTAACATTTTTTTTTATGTTTAATAAACCTCCCAAATCAATTGAAAGAACAAGAAAACCGTTATAATGTAAATCCATTTGCGGGAGAGATCAATCAGGATAAATGTCTACACACTATATTTAGCATCTTTTCATAACCAAACACCGATACAATGAGGTTAACAACTAAGTGCATAACTGAAGGACTGAAAGAGCATTTTATGCATCATTCTTGGGTTTCAGCCTCATTTGCTGCATCCATTTGCTCAGCTTTCTCACCCTTCTTGGCTGTATACAATAATCACTAAGATTTTGAATTTAGTTACTGAACCAGCAAGGAAAAACAGAAGATTTGGAATGGAGTTGAATAATAATAATAATAATAATACCTTTCTTCTTCTTTCCACCGCCCTTCTTTTTCTTTATACCCAAAGCTAACCATGCCTTGATTTCGGGATCATCTATTGCCTTGGTTGGCTGCAACTCTTGCAGCGGATGAGATGTGATCCTATCCGATCCATTTGGCATTAGCAATACCGTGAATTTGATGTGCGCCACTAGATCACCTGAAACACCACATAAATCATATATACGGTTGGCAATGTAGTTGACTACAATACTATAAAAAGGCCAAATGCATCAAGACCCCCCTAAAATTGGGAACTTTTGCCATATACTACTCTAAATCTTTCAAAAATTCAACTTGGCCCCCAGAACTTGGCATAAGTGCACCGGCTACTTGTCAACATCTGGTTGGAGATGGAAAAATTGGAAAAAATCTTTGAAAAGTCAAAACAACCATAATCTGACACGTGACGCTGAGAGGGCAAAGTTCAGGGTAGCATCAAACAAAAGTTGCCAAGTTGAGGGGGTCTCGATGCATTTTGGCCGGTGAAAACTATTTCTCATTAACAAGACCTTACCAGGCTTCTCGTGGAGAACAGGATATGGCTGTAGGAGGTCATGATTCACACATTCCACTAATCCGAGTCTAGCTCTTTTCTCTTCTAGTGCCCTATTCCATTGATGACCAAAACATGGTATTACAAAAAGATAAACAAATAAGATGAGAAATCAGTAATATTTAGAAGACAAACCTAGCACTGAATGGCATGATAGGAAATTTCTGACTAATTTCACTGAAAATAAATCTAGAGGCTTTCATTTTCAAGTGATAGTTCTTGTCCACTGCTCTCTTGTAGATAGTAGTGTGCTTTTCATCCAACAGCTTTGGCTGCAAAAATTGATTCAACAAATATTCAATAAGAAAATATAGAGATTTTTACAAGATTTAGAGTTGTCTTGCCAGTGACTCAACAATTTACCTTTCCTTCACCAGTGCTTGCAACTATATCTACTGCATAAACTTCATTTTCCTCGAATTCTGCATCGTCTACTCTTGTGTCTGGATTAGTGACATTCAGGATAACTTTGTTGCCGTCAATGACAAATTGCTTAAGCTGGTGGCTAAGAACACCTTCGACAATTTTACAGTCATAAGCCGAAGCAACCTTCTGGATGGCTTCTGTCACATCTTTGTTCTGCCACAAAAAAGATTCTATATCATTTGCAAGAAAAATTGGCATTAAAAAATTAACAAAACACCAAGGGAAAATATCTGTCCAAACAATCTATAGCTTACACCCAAGAAATAAAAAACAACTTGATGAAATGAGTAGCATGCTGAAGGAATAACACAGTCTATGATTATTAAGCCCCATACCAAAAGGGCAAACAGAATGGTAACGCATGCTTGTACTCAAATGGACATCAAGTTAGTACACTTTATAGAAAAAGAAAAGAATTTCGGCCAAGCTGACTGGAAATGTACCAACTGTAAATAAATTGGTTCAGGCAACCAGCATGTAGCCATGCACAATGTAGGCAACAGGGAAAGGAGGAAACCAATACAAAACTGATCACCTCGGCAAAGTTGCCTTTCTATCAACTTAAGAGTACAAGTAGTCCACAGTTATCTAAAGAAAACAAATCAAATGAAAATTTAGCAATTGACAACGTGATCATGAAAGATATGATATCACCAATATGTAGTTTACATATCTAATCCAAACGAAACCACTTGATAAAATTCAATTCATGATAAAATAAATAATAAAACAGTCTAAACCCCATCAGCGTAACTATGACAAAAAGCCTCATGTGAAAAGATATCCATGGCTTTTGAAAGTATTCATCTTTTAGGGTAAGTTAAATTGTCAACATCTTTTGTAAATGACAAGCTATTTTCATATTATATAAAGCTACATTTCAAATGAGTATCAATAGATACATGTCACGAATAAGAGTTCTAAACAAGAAAATGATATTAACTTTAAGAGTACACGCAGTCACTTGCAGAGACAGAATGGAATACTTGGCTGAAAGTTTACAAAAAAGATGCTGCCAAATCAGTTAAGCTATACAGGACAATATAATGATGATCTCCATCAGTGTAACTATGACAAATATGAGCTTCATTGGAACTTAGTCCTAAACCTGTAAATTTCATCACATGGAGATCATTCTAGTTGGATAAGACTCATTTTGATTCAAATGCTAAATCTAAACTGCCATAAGTACCCGCCTATGAAATTCTTAGAAAATAAAAAAATCTTGAGAGAGAAAAACACATCATGAGCCAGGGTAGCCATTTAAAAACGTAATGCTGTTAAATTATTCATGATAGGCGATATGTTCAGACATACTGGCAATCGGTAAATTCTACAAATCAACAAGAGATTTAATTGCAAGAACAGTATGGTCAGAAACAGTACCTCCAACAAGGGAAAAGAACAACATAAAATGGCAATTGAATTAATCCCCTCGGCAAAGTTTTTAGTGACGCTTATAAACTATTTCATGATTGAAATATGTTCGGACACACTGGCAATTGGTACAATCTACAAAGGGATTTGATCACAAGAACAGCCAATATGCCGAAGATAATTTTGGCAACTGGGAAAAAGAGGAAACCAAAAGGCAATTGATCACCTCGGAAAAGTTGCCAGTAATGCTACTCAATTGTTGTTCAAAAATTATGGATATGTTCAGAAATACTGGCAATTGATACAATCTACATCGAAGATTTGAACACAAGAATCACAGTATAGCCATTGACAATATAGGCAACGGGGAAAAAGAGGCAATCAACAAGGATTTAATCACCTCGGCAAAGTGGCCAGCACTTCAAATTCCTACATGGTTTGGACCAAAATGAGAAAAAATTATACATAACCAATTTAAACAAATCAAAGAACTCCCCTATCAGAGTAACTATGACAAATGCTTCATTTGGAAGGTAAACCATAGCTAATTAAAGCATTTCATCATTTAGGGGATCTCAATCGTTTTTCATGGGGAAAAGGCAGGTAGAATGGAGCAGGATAGAGTTATGTGATAGAGTTATGTGAACAACAAAAAGGTGTCAAGAAAGCAACCAAAATGAATGGTAACTAGATAACAAAATACTTCGAACTTGTAAAAAAAAGGAAGAAAATAAGATAACAGACAACAGTTAGAAAAAGCAAACGACAATGTTCAGAGGGAAAATGAACTACGAATAGCTGGAACGACAATAGAACTTTACACACAGTATTGAAAAAAAAAGAAAAAAGATAATCATTTCAGTAGAAAGAAAAGTACCTTCTTCCCTGGCCTTACAAGCCTCAAAGCAACTTCAGCAGCTGTATTAGCTGCTGCAATAACATCAGCAGCCCGGCCTGTGACAGGACCTGCTTGAAGAACATGGGTATGTGCAACTACAGCAATGAAACCATCTATATGGCATCCCATATCACTGCAACACATTAAAAAACAAACAATCATCAGTGCATCTAAACAAGCATGGCTACCAAAATACAATCTTGCAGAAAATGGCTCAGGTAGCTTACAATTTGATCAAATCACCTTCTTCCAACACTGTCTCATCACTTGCAAGAGGTGAAAAATGGCAAACAGTGTTATTCACAGAAATACAAGTAGGAAAGGCAACTCCTCTTTCAATCTTCTTCTTCACATTCTTGTACATATTACCTGTTTGCCTTCACACGAACACAAAAATTACCGACCCAATCAATATATTCTACCACTAACAACAGAAAACCAACCAAAAGCAATAATTTCAACTGGCGAAGATATTAAAAGGCCGTACTCTCTGACGTATGCATCTCCTTTCTCACAAAGGTCAACAATCTTCGCCTGTGGCTTACATTCCGATATCACCAACTGCAGAGCCTCTGGACATTACTTACACAATTCAGGCCAAAATTAACAGAAAGAAAACTCAATTCGATAGGAAAACACAAAAACAGGATGAAAAAACCAAGTTCACATTCATAAACAAAAACACTAATGGGCCGAAGAAGAGGTATTACTGTTGACGATCTCAGCAGCGCTCTTGTATTTGGTAACGACTTCCGGCGAGCTGAGATCCAATTCCTTCTCCTCTCTTTCGTCGTCCGACGACATCGTTTCCAATCTTTGATTTCTAAAAGATAGAAATAAGACCTAAAACTATATAAGGAGCAAAACAGGATGCAATTAAATTGGAAGAAGACGCAGAGACTGGCGGAGGTGGTGAAGATATATAGGGTTTGACGGCGGAGGTGGTGAAGATATATACGGTTTGACGGCGGAGGTGGCTAATATAAATATAGGGTTTAGCAGAACCAAAAGGAAAGAGAGGTTTAGCAGAACCAAAAGGAAAGAGATGAGGTTGCACAAAGTAACTAGGGTTGTAGTTTTTAGTGCTTTTATAGAGGAGCTTTAAAGCCGATTAAATACTGCTTTTCAAGCTGCTGTCACAATAAGTCGTTCTCATAAATTTTTAATAGAATTACATATTTTAGATTTGAACAACACATTTTGATCCTTCAAACTATATAATTAAGAATTGTCTGACTTGTTTTTTTCAAAAGCAACTCTACTGCTTATAGCAAAAGCTTGAAAACGGAGCTTTTCGGAAAAGCAACCCGGGAAAGCAATCCCAAACTGACCCTTAACCATTTCATAGAAACTATTTCGCTGGTTTGCTGAATGCATGCTCTGTTTGAAAATCCGTAGGAAACTTTATGATTAAATCAAAGGAGAGAGTGTGGGTTTTTTGGGGACTATAAATAAAAATGGACAATTTATATAATTAGTATATTTTCAACAATTCATTTAGAAGTTTTACCTTCTTAACTTTTCTTATTTACACTTGTACATTCCTCTTTTATTTTTAAATTTAATTTCTTATTTTTGATTTATCTCAAAAACCGTTTATTTTTTCAACATGTCGCTTTAGAATATTTTCTTCATCTTTATATTTCCCTTCAAAATAAGATCCATGATGCTATACTTTTTCCGAACTTTTTTTACCGATACATATTTATTTTATAGTTCTTTTATAATTGTTACATAGTTTAAACACAGACTTAATTAAATACAAATAAATATAACACAACTATATCAATTTGACATATTACAAGTGAATGATAGCAAAAATATAACATAATTACATCAATTTGAATTAAGTATAAAATAACTATAAAATGCGATTTTGTTATATCAAAAATAAATTCAAACACAAAAAATAAATAAAAACACATAAATATAACATGTTTACATTAATTATAAATACTATAAATAAAGTATAATAAAATCATGGTAAAAAAATACAAAAAATTACGTTATTTTGAAATAACTATAAGATAACTATAAAATCCGACGAGGTTATCATAGACAAAAAAGTAATTATTTATACAAAATATTGTATTTTTGTGTATTTCCCAATAAAAATCTACTAACTGTAAGGAGGGAGGAAACTTTAAGATTAAACCAAAGGGAGAGAGCAAATGTTTTTTTTTTCATTTTTCATATGTGAATTTTTAACGAACGCACCTCATTTATCGATTCTATATGATCTAATATTTCTATCAAGCATAAGTTCTATTACAAGGCTTCGAACTTATAAATCTATCCGCTCATTTTATGTGTTATTTCGAGGGTTGATGCCTGACTACGCCTAGCGCTTAAAACTCACATCTAAATTTTCATAAATCTCCTCTTAAATTTTCGGCGATTCCGACCGCTTGACTACTGTTTTTTAAAAAACTGCATATCAAAATTAATTAAAATAGTAGAATGCATGTAAGACTATCTCCTTTATTGGGAGCTGTCGCTCCAAACACCCGGTTCTTAGTATAAGATTAAGGAAAATTGTTATAAATATTCTCTTTGAGTAAACTATTTACTAATTTATCTTCTAACTTATTCCTTTGCATTCTATAACCATTTACAGTTTGGTTTTTTGCCTTGTACGTTCCTTATTTAATTATCAACTTATGATGTCACAGATGATGTCATACTTGTTTTTTTAATTTTCTCATCTTATTTTGTCATTATCTTTTGAACTGTTTATTTTTTTATATGCCGCTTTAGAGTTTTTTTTCATCTCATTTTTATCTTCGAAACACTATCCATTGTGATATACTTGTTCAAATTTTTTTTCCAACCATTCGATTTTGGTAGAAAACTGGTAGCTACCATGTTCCTACCATATTATTATCTGCTTCTGTTCTAGTTTGATTTTCAAGTTCATTTTCCTACCATGTTCCTACCATATAGTGCTCTTGTCATGTTTAACTACTAGAGAGTGCTCCTTTCATCAGTTATCTATCAGGAAACTACAGTAATATTTCAAGAGTTGTCATTTTTTACTTCTTACCATGCCCCTATCATGTTCTTATCTGCTTTTGTTTTGTTTGATTTTCAAGTTCATTTTCCTACCATATTCCTACCAGATAGTGCTCCCATCATGTTTAACTGCTGGATAATGCTGCTTTCATCAGTAATTTATCAGGAAACTACAGTAATATTTCTAGAGTTCTCATTTTTTACTTATTACAATGTCCCTACCATGTTCCTACCATGTTATTATCTACTTCTGTTTTGTTTGATTTTCAAGTTCATTTTCCTACCATGTTCCTAACAAATTGTGCTCCTGTCATGTTTAACTACTAGATAGTGCTCATTTCATCAATTATCTATAAGGAAACTATAGTAATATTTCCAGAGTTTTCATTTTTTACTTCTTACCATGTCCATACCATATTCCTACCATGTTGTTATCTGCTTCTATTTTGTTTAATTTTCAAGTTCATTTTCCTACCATGGTCCTACTAGATAGTGCTCTTGTCATGTTTAACTACTAGAAAATGCTCCTTTCATCAATTATCTATCAGGAACTACAGTATTATTTCAAGAGTTGTCATTTTTTACTTCCTACAATGTCCACACCATGTTATTATCTACTTCTGTTTTACTTAATTTTCAAGTTCATTTTCCTACCATATTCCTGTTAGATAGTGCACATGTCATGTTTAATTACTGTATAGTGCTCCTTTCATTAATTATCAATCAAGAAACTACAGTAATATTTCTAGAGTTATCATTTTTTACATCCTACCATGTCCCTACCATGTTCCCACCATTTTGTAATCTGCTTCTGTTTTGTTTGATTTTCAACTTGATTTTCCTACCATACACCTACTGATAGTGCTTCTATCATCTATAGCTACTAGATAGTGCTCCTTTCATCAGTTATCTATCAGGAAACTACATTAATATTTCCAGAGTTGTCATTTTTTACTTCCTACCATGTTGTTATCTGCTTCTGTTTTGTTTGATTTTTTAGTTCATTTTCCTACCATGTTCCTACCAGATAGTGCCCCTTATCATCTTTAACTATACGATAATGCTCATTTCATCAGTTATCTATCAGAAAACTACAATAATATTTCCAGAGTTGTCATTTTTTACTTCCGACCATGTTCCTACCATGTTGTTATCTGCTTCTATTTTGTTTGATTTTCAAGTTCATTTTCCTACCATGTTCCTACCAGATAGTGCTCCTATCACGTTTAACTACTAGATATGCACCTTTCACCAATTATCTTTTAGGAAACTACAATAATATTTCCAGAGTACTCATTTTTTATTTCCTACCAAGTCCCTACCATGTTCCTACCATGTTGTTATCTGTTTCTAGTTTGTTTGATTTTCAAGTTTATTTTCCTACCATGTTCTTACCAGATAATGCTCTTGTCATTTTTAACTACTAGATAGTGCTCATTTCATCAATTATCTATTAGAAAACTACAGTAGTATTTTCAGAGTTGTCATTTTTTACTTCTACCATGTCCCTACAATGTTGTTATCTACTTCTGTTTTGTTTATTTTTAAAGTTCATTTTCCTACCATGTTCCTACCAAATAGTGCTCCTATCATGTTTAACTACTGGATATTGTTCCTTTCATCAGTAATCTATCAGAAAACTATAGTAATATTTCCAGAGTTGTAATTTTTTACTTCCTATCAGGTCCCTATCATGTTCCTACTATGTTGTTATCTGCTTCTGTTTTGTTTGATTTTTAAATTCATTTTCCTATCATGTTCCTACCAGATAGTGCTCCTGTTATGTTTAACTTCTGGAAAGTGCTCCTTTCATTAGTTATCTATCAGGAAACTACAGTTATATTTCCAGAGTTATCATTTTTTACTTCCTACCATGTCCCTACCATGTTCCTACCATGTTGTTATCTGCTTCTGTTTTGTTTGATTTTCAAGTTCATTTTCCTACCATGCTTCTACCAGATAGTGCTCTTGTCATCTTTAACTACTAGATAGTGCTCCTTTTATTAGTTATCTATCAGGAAACTACAATAATATTTCCAAAGTTGTCATTTTTTACTTCCTACCATGTTGTTATCTGCTTTTATTTTGTTTGATTTTTAAGTTCATTTTCCTACCATGTTCCTACCAGATAGTGCTCCTGTCAAGTTTAACTACTTGATAGTACTCCTTTCATCATTATCTAATAGGAAACTACAGTGATATTTCTAGAGTTGTTATTTTTCACTTCCTACTATGTCCCTACCATGTTTCTACCATGTTGTTATCTGCTTATGTTTTGTTTGATTTTCAAGTTCATTTTCCAACCATGTTCCTACCAGATAATAATCCTATCATCTTTAACTATTGGATAGTGCTTCTTTCATGAGTTATCTATAAGGAAATTACAGTAATATTTTAAGAGTTGTTATTTTTTACTTTCTGCCATGTCCCTACCATGTTCCTATCATGTAGTTATCTGCTTTTATTTTATTTGATTTTCAAGTTCATCTTCCTACCATACTCCTACCAGATAGTGCTCCTGACATGTTTAACTACTGTATAGTACTCCTTTCATCAGTTATCTATCAAGAAACTACAGTAATATATCTAGAGTTGTCATTTTTTACTTCTTACCATGTCCCTACCATGTTCCTACCATGTTGTTATCTGCTTCTATTTTATTTGATATTCAAGTTCATTTTCCTACCATGTTCCTACCAGATAGTGCTCTTGTCATGTTTAACTACTAGTAGTGCTCCTTTCATCAGTTATCTATCAGGAAACTACAGTAATATTTCCAGAGTTGTCATTTTTTACTTTCTATCATGTTACTACCATGTTGTTATCTACTTCTGTTTTGTTTGATTTTCAATTTCATTTTCCTATCATATTCCTACCAGATAGTGTTCTTTTCATCTTTAATTACTAAATAGTGCTCCTTTCATGTTTAACCACTAAAGTGTGCTTCTTTCATCAATAATCTATCAAGAAACTACAATTATATTTCCAGAGTTGTCATTTTTTACTTCTTACCATGTTCCTGCCATGTTCCTACCATGTTGTTGTCTACTTTTGTTATGTTTGATTTTCAAGTTCATTTTCCTACCATGTTCTTACTAGATAGTGCTCCTATCACGTTTAACTACTAGATATTGCTCTTTTCATCAGTTATCTATTAGGAAACAACAATATTATTTCCAGAGTTGTCATTTTTTACTTCCTACCATGTCCTTACCATGTTTCTACCATGTTATCTGTTTCTATTTTGCTTGATTTTCAAGTTCATTTTCCTATCATATTCCTACCAGATAGTACTCCT
The DNA here is from genome assembly GCA_949673415.1 of Euphorbia schlechtendalii. NCBI lineage: Eukaryota > Viridiplantae > Streptophyta > Magnoliopsida > Malpighiales > Euphorbiaceae > Euphorbia > Euphorbia schlechtendalii. Next base: position 4,118 of record CATIWQ010255545.1, on the reverse strand, counting down.
ATCATTTTTAACTACTGGATATTGCTCCTTTCATCAGTTATCTTCAGGAAATTACAGTAATATTTCCAGAGTTGTCATTTTTTTGCTTCCTAACATGTCCCTACCTTGTTGTTATCTGCTTCTGATTTGTTTAATTTTCAAGTTCATTTTCCTTCTATGTTCCTACTAGATAGTGTTCCGGTCATTTTTAACTACTGGATAGTGCTCCTTTCATTAGTAATATATCATGAAATTATAGTAATATTTCCAAAGTTATCATGTTTTACACCATGTCCCTACCATGTTCCTACCATGTTGTTATTTGCTTTTGTTTTGTTTGATTTTCAAGTCCATTTTCCTACCTTGTTCCTACCAGATAGTGCTATTGTCATGTTTAACCACTGGATAGTGCTCCTTTCATTAGTTATCTATCAGGAAACTACAATTATATTTCCAAAGTTATCATTTTTTACTTCCTACCATGTCTGTACCATGTTCCTGTCATGTTGTTATCTGCTTCTATTTTGTTTAATTTTGAAGTTCTTTTTTCCACCATGCTCCTACTAGATAGTGCTCCTGTCATCTTTAACTATTAGATAATGCTCCTTTCATCAATTATCTATCAGGAAACTATAGTAATATTTCCAGAGTTGTCATTTTTTACTTCCTACCATGTTATTTGCTTCTGTTTTGTTTGATTTTCAAGTTCATTTTCCTACTATGTTTCTACCAGATAGTGCTCCTGTCATGTTTAACTATTAAATAGTGTTCTTTTCATCAGTTATCTAATAGGAAACTACAGTAATATTTCTAGAGTTGTCATTTTTCATTTCCTACCATGTCCCTACCATGTTCATACCATGTTGTTATCTGCTTCTGTTTTGTTTGATTTTCAAGTTCATTTTCCTACCATGTTACTACTAGATAATGCTCCTTTCATCAGTTATCTGTAAAAAAAACTACAATAATATTTCCAGAGTGGTCATTTTTACTTCCTATCTTGTCCTTACCATGCTCCTATCATGTTGTTATCTGCTTCTGTTTTGTTTGATTTTCAAGTTCATTTTCCTAGCATGTTCCAACCTGATAGTGCTACTATCTTTTTTAACTATTGGATAGTGCTCCTTTGATCAGTTATCTATCAAGAAACTATAGTAATATTTTTAGAGTTGTCATTTTTTACTTCTTACCATGTTGTTGTCTGATTCTCTTTTGTTTGATTTTCAAGTTTATTTTTCTACCATGTTTCTACCATATAGTGCTCCTGTCATGTTTAACTATTGGATAGTGCTCCTTTTATTAGTTATCTATCAGGAAAGTACAGTAATATTTTTAGAGTTGTCTTTTTTTACTTCCTACCATGTCCCTACCATGTTTCTACCATGTTGTTATCTGCTTCTGTTTTGTTTGATTTTCAAGTTCATTTTCTTACTTATTCCTACTAGATAGTGCTCCTGTCATGTTTAACTAATGGGTAGTGCTTCTTTCATTAGTTATCTATCAGGAAATTACATTAATATTTCCAGAGTCGTCATTTTTTACTTCTTACCATGTCCCTACCATGTTCCTACCATGTTTTTATGTGATTTTTTTTGTTTGATTTTCAAGTTACTTTTCCTACCATGTTCCTACCAGATAGTGCTCCTTTTGTGTTTAACTATTTGATAGTGTTCCTTTCATCAGTTATCTATTAGGAAACTACAGCAATATATTCAAAGTTTTCATTTTTACTTCCTACCATGTCCCTACTGTATATCGAACAGTTGAAAAACAATTATCAAAAAAGTATATCACAATGGATGTCGTTTAGAAGATAAATATGAGACGAACGAAAAACTCTAAAGCGGCATGTCCAAAAAATATACGGAATAAAAGATAATGGGAAAATAAGATGTGAAAATTAAAAAAGAAGCATGTCATCAACTGTGATGTCATTAGTTGGTAGTGGAGGAGAACAAAATAACTTAGAACGTATAGAAGGTGACTTGGAAATTTATTTGGTCAAAATAGTTATCGATCAAAATTTTGGTTAATATAAATACTTAAAATCAACCCAATTATAAAATTTCCTTGAAAGAAAAACTTAGGACAATTGATGAGAGAACTAGCAACGTCCTCTAAAGAATTATCATAAAAAAATTCTCTTGCTTTTATTTCCTTGACGTTAATTTTTTTTTTTTGAAATTTCGCATTGCATGCAAATTGGTATTTTAATAAAATGCATCAAATTAAGAATAATTTTGTCAAAATAAATATGTTATGTTAATTATTTGAATTGAAAATTTTGACAGAAAAATATAATAGTTGAATGAAACTAAAATTTAAGAAAGTGTGAAATATATCAAAAGAAATAAGGGTATGAAAATTTATTAGCACACACATCACAGGAGTTGTACGTTAACTTGATTGCAAGCATTAGAATATGCTAACTAAACATCCAATTCACTTAATAGAATGATACGTGTCATTGTACTAGTAAATAAAGCAGCCACGTGTGACCAAGGCAAGGCTATTTTCTCCAGCTATGCCACGTCAGTCCATACGTGTCTAATTTGTCCTTACAAATCCATCAGAATTTTGTTCCATATAAATAAACATATGGCTGATAATGTGAGCACAACAAAATCCAGAAGGGGCAAATTGAACACTCAAGCAATGGCGTCAAAGCAACAAGAAAGAGCAGAGCTAGACGAGAAGGCGAGGCAAGGAGAAATAGTAGTCCCAGGTGGAACAGGTGGCAAGTGTTGGAATTGTTGATGTGCCCTAGTTCTAAAGGCATTGGTTCATGCAGTGTCACATTATAAAGGCAATAATCTACTGTGTTTATACCTTGTGCTATAATATGAGTAGAGTATTCATTGATTGATAATCATAAATGTCCCAAGTTTTTTTTAATCATAGGAATGAATGAAACTAAAGACTTGTATGTTGGATGATCTATAGCAATGTAGTTGCTATGTCACTTGGTAAAGTAGATCATGAACATAGCACATGTTGAAAACATGGTGCTAAATCGATCCACACAGCAAAGTCACATGGTTATATGTCATAGGCAATTTGCTGAATAGGTCTTAGTTGTCCTCAGACTTGATTTCAACTTATTACGGATGTGGAATTGAGTATGCTGTAGTATATTACTAACAGGTCCTTAAATATTGAATTACAAGTACGGGTATGCTCAGTATATTTCATGACCACATTAGTAGTAGTATTGAAGTGATATGATTGCCATTCAATCTGATAAATCAAAATGAATCACCTGTCAATTGATGAATAAAAGTGATAAAGACTTTCAATAAATCGTTGAATTATTTTATCATTTTATTCTAGATCAAGAAATACAATGAACTGCATAAGGGGTAACAAGCACCATGCATCTTGTTCATCATATTGATGTCAGCTAGCAAAGGACTTTGTGAGATAACTACTGGGTTCAGTATCTTTAATAGACGGATGTATTCTATCCCAATTAGGGGCTGTAATGGTTTGCTAGAATCCGTTGACAGTCTATGAGTGAATCTCATTACCAACATATGGACAGACCCAAAAGATCGTGCGCTTAGAACTACTGATCTGGGATTTCTTGTACATGCAATTGATAAGTGTATAATTACACTTATTATCATATAAATTTATATAATAAACACTATAGTTTTAGTCATTTTTATACTTCATATAAAAGATTTCAAGTGGTATGTACTTATTTTTTATGCAAATGCAGATACTAGGTAAATCTTGGGAGTAAAATGAACTAAAGTCGAATTCTATGAAAAAAAGTGAAAAAGGTGCAAAATGATGCGTGGAACTTGAAGATTTGACTTAGAATCGAAGCTGTCAAAGATCGGTGAAGTTACAAGGAGATTTCTGAGGAAAACTCAATTCACGGTCGCGATAATACCTCGCGGTTACGACCTGTTCACTTCAGAAACAGAAATCTGCCAATCAAAGGTTCACAATCGTGAATCACATATCGTGGTCGCGACATGGACGGTTTTCTGGTATTATCTTCTTAATTACCAACCGCCAGATAAGCATGATCAACCGCCATCAACTACCAATGAAAAGACACTTATCAGGAGTCAACCAATCATGAAAAGGTGCCTATCCATTGTGGATTGAATCAAAGCCTCTCAACCAAT
>CATIWQ010255538.1:0-43998 GCA_949673415.1 Euphorbia schlechtendalii | reverse complement strand
TCTTTGATGATTTTGCATGTTTTCTTTGCTATACTTGTTCGTAGGGATAATCTATACCGATTTCTTCTACTCTAATCTATTTATACATTTATCTATTTATTTACCATCATATCCCAACCAACCCAACAACAATAAAATTATTGATTTATTTTCTTTGTCCTGTTACTCTTGTTGGTCTTTAGAATTGGTTCCTTCCCTGTGGGATCGATATATTTTAAAACTACATTGCAACTGTATACTTGCAGTTGTCATCATTTTTCTATTTGATAAGCTGTATTGACAACACATGTTCATATTTAGAACTTTTATCTTATTAGTAGAAAAGTGGGGGACAAGGTTTTTGGCACCGTTACCGAATATAAGCCTATCGGAACGAGTATAGTCAAAATCTTGCGAACAAGTTTTTGGCACCGTTGCCGAGGAAGGCAAGTGCGTTCTAGAGATCAAATACTAGGAGACTATAGTACTAAGTCTAAAAGTTGAAGAAATAGAAGGATTAAAGAAGGTTACGATCGTGACTATAGATCGCGCTCGTGAAATTATACAGCAAAACCTTCTATTCCTGTTTTGACGGAAATCACGATCATGACAGGCCTTCACGATCACAACATGGGCCCCGGATTCTCCTTCTCAATAAAAACAGGTTTATTCTTTTCTTACTTTTTCTTTTTCAAATTTTTAGACTAGTTGCCAGTTGTTTGTTTTTAGATTTTCAATTTTAATAAAGTATTTCACAATGAGGACATTGTATTCTTTAGTGTGGGGGTGGCGTTTGTAAAACAATCCTGAAAATCCAAAAAAATTAAATAAAATGAAAAAATAGAAGAATTTGAAATTTTTTTTATTTTTGTATTATTTATACATTATCCATACTTATACTATACTAACATTTGTCCAAGGTTATTTTGAGTGTTAGGTATTACAAGTTTGATGCTAATGCAAACTTTGGACAAAATTTTTGTTTCGAGTTTGAGCGCATGTTGAATTTGAGCACTTATTAACACAACATTTATCAATTTGGCAAGGATGAGTGGTGAGTAACATTTGAAAGCAATATTCCAAGTAAGTTTCTATATACATTTCAAAGCAACATGAATTAGTATAAGTTGTATAGTTTTAGTTTAATGCTACCGATAAGTTTAAGTGGAGTAATATCTAGTAGTGTTCTTACTATGAGTTTTATATCCAAATCTCGAATAAGTCGTATAAGTATTGAGTGTGTTTAAAGTGTTGGGAAACTATAGCCATAATACTTTGAAATTGATCAATAAAGGATGAGGGTATTGAGAGAAAAATCAAAAGAAAGAGAGGATAACCAATGAGTTATGCAAAAGGTGAGGAATAGTACGAAGCAAAAACTACAACCATTCAATGAGTGAGAAAAGAAAAGTAGCATAGCACGAAAAATGGGTGCAAAGTACAAAGTACTTCAAAAAACATATGCTTAAAAGTAAAAAATGAGAGATTGGTATGGAGCATAAAATGCAACCACTAAATGTTTATGATCCTAGGTTACCTTAAAATGCCTTGAGATCAAAATTATTCAAAGTGTGCTTCCTTTTTCCTTTATACTTTATGCTATACTTAAGAGAAGGAAATATTCAAGCATGTATATAACACTTATATGAAGACGCGATTCGGTTGAACCTCCATTAAGAGAAAAGGTATGCAACTAGACTATATGAATTGCACATTACTAATTTATGCGAAATGATGTTACTTGACTTGAGTATTATGGAATGTGGAATGTGGTACTCACCACAATAGTCTTTCGTCAAATAAAGTACGAACTTGGATTACAAATTCTATACACTTTTGTTGTTTACCTTGAGGACAAGGAAAAAGCTAAGTGTGGGGGTGTGATAAGTGTATAATTACACTTATTATCATGATATTTTCAATCATAAAATGATATGGTTTTGAGTCATTTTATACTTCATATAAAAGATTTCAAGTGGTATGTAGTTATTTTTTATGTAAGTGCAAAAACTAGGTGAATTTTGGAAGTGAAATGATTAAAGATGGAAATCTATGAAAAAAGAGTGAAAAAGGTGCAAAAAGATGCGTGAAACTTAAGGAATTGGAAAAGGATTGAAGATGTCAAAGATCGATAGAAATCACAAAGATGAATCATGTGAAAAAGGCATGTCATGAACGTGACACATATATCACGGTCGCGACTTGTTAACCTTCACAACAGAAAGTTGCCAACCAAGTATTCATGGTCGCGACCTTGACGGTTTTTTGGTAAACTCTTCTCTTCTTTCAACCGCCATCAACTGTCAGACGAAAAGACACCTTTTGGAAGTTAACCAATCATGAAAATGTGCCTTTCCATTGTAAATGAGATTAAACCAATTCAACCAATCACAATCAAGCGGTGCAACTCTTCACCAATGGATACGACCCTTTGTCTGAATGGATGAAACCCTTCGTACTCTATAAATAGGGCTCAAAACTCCATAATTTCGGGATGTGGTGTGGTATATGGTATATGGTGTGTAGTATGGTATACATTCATACATAGTTCTAGAGAGAAAATCGTGTAGGTTTCACTTTGTTCTAAGTTAGCGAGAAAATGTATAAGTGATTCGAACCTTATTTCGATCACTAGATTTCTCTACATATTCGAGTGATTTTTGTATAAGTGTAATTGCAAATCACTTATCAATAAAAGTTTTCTTTCTTCAATATTCGTTTATTAAATATTCACAGAGAATAGTATCCTAGTAGAGGTTCTGTACGAGCTAAGACCGAATTCAAAGCAGACGCTGGAATTGCGGGAATTGACAACTCGCATTAAAGAGTGGATACAGTTTGATCAACTTTAGTTTTCACTTGCATACCTTACAACTTTTCTTTGTTTTCTACTTATACTTTCTATTTCAAGGTTTATGATATGTCTATGTGTCATATTGTGTATTTCGTGTTGAGTCTTTTATATTAATCAAGTTATATATTTTTTAGTTACCTTTAAGATTGATTTTGGGGTTAAAGAGATTGTGTATAATCACTGGTTCTGTGATTATAACGCTATTTAGTGAGCCAACATTTTTGGAATGTTAACTTGCTAAGTATGGCTATGTGAGAGCGATCCGTACTAAGCATAGTACTATTGTTATCCAGGTTTATATAATCATCTTAATTCATTTGCACTAGATTTAGAAAAGTTATTTCATGTGTTGCTCTGCGGTGAATAATTGAATATCTGAGTGTCTAGAACCAAATCTATTAAAGTAGTCTAGTGTACGCAATATCTTTGATGATTTTGTATGTTTTCTATGCTATACTTGTTCGTAGAGATAATCTATACTGATTTCTTCTTCTCTAATCTATTATACATTTATCTATTTATTTACCATCATATACCAACCTTCCTAACAACAATATAATTACCTATTTTATTTTCTTTGTTCCGTTACTCTTGTTGGTCTTTAGAACTGGTTCCTTCCCTGTGGGATCGATATCTTTTAAAACTACATCCTAACTGTATACTTGCAGTGGTCATCATTTTTCTATTTGATAAGCGGTACTAACAACACCTGTTCATAGTTATAACTTTTATCTTATCAGTAGAAAAGTGGGGGATAAGGTTTTTGGCACCGTTATCGAATATAAGCCTATAGGAACGAGTATAGTTAAAATCTTGCAAACAGCAGCTACCACTACTATGGTCCCAAAGAAATGATGCTTTTCTTTGGGTACTCGGTGACCACTCGGTATACTCGGCTAAATCTTTTTGCAAAGGCGGTTTATGATGGATCTCTTTCTTCGCTTCTGGGTGTTGATTTCTCAGTTTTGTGGAATTTAAAGCTGCCAAAGATCTAGATTTTTGATTGGTTGACCTTCCATCAGATACTCCCAATGATTAGTTTGCTATTGGTTAGAGGATTCCCCACATTCTTGACCCGAAATGCCCTTTTTGTGTAGAAGATGAAACTACAGAAAATGCCATTTTACATTGCCATGGGTGTTCGATGGTTTGGAAAAGTTTGTTCAAGATCTTTGGAATTTCAATTGTAATGCCTTACTCGGGAGTCAATTTTCTAATGCTTTGGAGAACCTTTTTTCGTAGCGGCCCTAAACATGAATTTGCTACATCCATTTGGTTCTCAAGTGCATGGTTTCTTTGGAAGTGCTGCAATAAATTTGTTTTTGATGGTGTAGTTGATTCGGAGGATCTTGCTTTATCTTTTATCTATTTTTCATGGTTTTCCTTTAACTGTAACATTACTAGATACATGGACTTTGGCATTTCGGATTTCTTTATAAATCTGAATCTATTCCTTATTTGTAATTAACTAGTATGGTATTCTCGTCTTGAGAGTATTCATCTAGTTCATTTCTATCAATGAATCTTTGGCCAAGCCTTAACACTTGCTTAGTAGAGGTGCCAACCTAGTTGGGATGTCTATCTCTTGAGTTGAGGTCTTGGTCTTTTCTTCTTCAAGAAAAACATAAGGTAACCACTATCTCAAGTCTAAGGATACTTATACTACTACTGTAATAAGACATGACAATAACACATGGATATAGTTATTTCCGAGTGTCTATCTTATAATAGTCCCCAATGTATTACCTGAATGCATTCATGTGTTAACTCAAGGTACCACCTTCAGCTCATGAGATCGGCTTCTTGGATCTAATCAAAGGAGTTAGCCTACACATGTTAGTCTGTCCATTCCATTGATGTCCAGTCTCAATGAAACTATGACCAGGGATATTTAGATTATTCATAGTAACATGTATGCGCAGTTCTCACACCACATAACTACCACTATGTCCATGCATTTTTATGCTATGAAGTAGTCACAGACTTTATCTCATCAATACGCATATACATATTCAATACTTATACATATATGATACCAGCGAGATACATAAATAAATAGAAAGCACTAATAACCAACAAAGATGTCTTAATTATTAATAATAATAATCCGAAATCGTTTGTACATTGTAACTAATAAAGATATATCACCCTAATTGCCTCTAGGGTATACAACATGTCTAACAAATTTCTCATGGCTCATCTCCTTCTCCAAAAGCTCCATTCTACAAATGTTGTGTCAAGCTATGAGCACTACATCCTGTTTCATCTAGTGGAAGGGAAAAATGTGAACTGGCCCATGATCATCATGCAACATATGCTAAATCACAAGTATACTCTTAGAGGTCTCATCAACAAGATTCTATCCTCACATGGGGTAGACTGCTCAAAAGAAGAGGGAAGCCTAAGAAGTGAAATAGTAAAGGAAACGTTTGAGAAGAAGGTGGACTATGATATGGAATGGAAACTATGATATGGAATAGAATAAGGAGGAAGCCCTAAGGAAGGATAAGTTGAGGAAACAGAAAGAAAGGGATAGTAGAAAGGATAAGAAGGGGGAATCATTAAAGATCTTAGAAGAGCAGTCCCCAAAGAGGAAGAGGGAGCGTGAAATGAAGTGGGAAGAAGTCCTTAAGGCTATAAAAGAAGTAAAGTCACTAGAAGAAAGATAGTGGCTGCTAAGAAGATAGAGGTACCCATCCCTAAGAAGGTATCCTCAGAGGAGAAGACTATGACTATGTTTTCCATGAAAAGCCTGAGTGGAAAGCTCCCCCAATGGTTGAGCTGAGCTCTGATGAGGATAACAAGAAACCCATCAACATCCAAATTATGAAGAGGAAGAGGGGGGAGTTTGATCCAAATATGAAAATCCCCATTGAAGATGAGAAGTAAGAGGAAGATGAGTAAAAGAAAGTCTCAAAGGAGGAGGCTGAGGTAAAAGCACCCAAGAAGAAGCTAAGAAGAAGGGGAAGAAGGATCAGCAAACGTATGGGGAGTTTGTGATTACTGAAGATGATCCTAAGAAGGATGACATGATCAAGGCTTTGAACCTTAGCCTAACTGAGGTAGTAGCTCCCAAAAGAAAGGGAGATGCTATTAAGATAGTTGTGGAGGTAGCAGAAGCAAAAAGTGGGCAAGAAATGATGAAGAAGCCTCTTGCTCCAAAAGAATTCTCAACAAAGATGAAAGAGAAGAGCACCTCTGATGAATCATAAGTAGAAGTGAGTGGTGCTACCTTGGAGGGAACTTCAATTGATTATGATTTGGAAATAGGTGCTCTACCTTCTTATGTTCCTCCTCTTCATCCCAAAGTAGAAAATCCCACTGAGTTTATCATTAAGAAGAATAACGAAAAATCTGTTCAGGAGCCCAAATCCCCACCTCTGGAGAAGCAGATGGTGGTTTTTGATCCATCACATCCGTTCCAGGCTCCTCTCACCACTCCCAAATTCAAGCAACAACTCTTGAGGAAACTCCATCTCCAAATGCTCAGAACTCTCTCATTGTTGCAGCCTTAATCACCCAAGAAGTGGTTAAGGGGCTTGAAAAGGATAGTGAAGAGAAATAATCTTCAAAGGTTGGGTAAACTCTACTAAAAGAGAATGTGTCAGGGAGGTTCCATTTTTGAATGCTCTACAATAAGATGAGATTAGGCAAATTCGCTCATTAGAGGATGTTAATGCTAGTGAGTTTGTGCAAGTGCCAAGGGAAAGCCATCACTGAGGAGAAGAAAGTGAATGAGGAGGAAAGGGAGGAAGAGAATAAGGAGGAGGAGAGGGAAAAGAAAAAGGATGAGGAGGAAGAAGAGAAGAAGGATGAGGAAAGGGTGGTTGTTGAAGACGTTAGTGAAGATGAAGATGATGACCTAAAAGAAATTGAGGCCATTGAGGAGATTAGATCAAAGTTCAAATCAACCAGAACCAAATCTAGCAAAGGCAAAGGTTGTTGTTGATCCCTCAAGTGCTCTTACTATGATTCAGAGGCCTCTTACCCAGAGGATTGATGGAGATGAATCACTCAACAGTGAAGGCTGGATGTTTGGAGACCCCATGGAAGGAGTTCATGCCTCTGCCTCCATCCTTGTGAACTAACTCTCTCCATCACATTTGGAAGATCTTGGATGATCTATCAACAATGGTGTTAATGTTAAATGATTCAGTTGTAAACATCAAGACCATGCTCTTTAAAAAACAGCTCGCTAAAAGTGTGGCTCTGGTGACAAAACAAGCCCAAATCCTTATTCAGCTTGCTAACCAAATCCCTATAGCATCTTAGATTCGATCAGAGTTGATCTAGCACCTGTAACCTCTGATGGAAATAAGGTTAGACAACTGTATTGACATCAGGGATAATTTGGTAGCTACAAATGAGCGTGTAGCGCTGGGTGAGAGGGGGCTTGAGCTTAACTATGATGAAATCTCTAGGCACAGGCTGGAGTCTCAGAGTTAAATTTTTTATATCATTTTTACACTTGGAATAAAAATTGAAAGATGCAAGACTGAGTACTCCATGGGGCTAAAAGAAGAAATCAATGAGCTGAGAAGACACAATGTCATAAGTCTATGATAGCAGGGGAAGATTCAAGATAACCTTAGTGAAATGATGAAATTTTTTACTGACTTTAGAGTAGAAACACTCAAGGCTATTAAAGATTCCTAGAAGGAAGTGATGGCTGAAGTAATCAACGCCATTGATAGCATTGTGAAGCGAGTAAATGATGATGCCTTTGCCTACAAAAATGAAGTTATAGATGATATCTTAGATGAGCTTAAAGACAACATGGCTGGAATCACAAAGGCTATTGAAGAAGCCAAGGAGAGTGTCATAGCTAGGCAAAGTGATCAATCTAATTCCTTGCTGAAGAGTGTCAATTTATAAGGTGATAAATTGGAAAGCCTCTCTCTTCATTCTTTCTGCTCATATGACAGTTAGATTATGCTATGATAAGTGTATAATTACACATATTATCATGATAATTTTACTTATAAAATGATATGGTTTAGAGTAATTTTATACTTCACATAAAAGATTTCACGTGGTATGTAGTTGTTTTTTATACAAGTGTAGAAACTAGGTGAATCTTGGGAGTAAAATGATCAAAAGTGGAATTCTATGTAAAAAGAGTGAAAAAGGTGCAAAAAGATGCGTGGAAGACAAGGATTTGGCTTAGGTTCGAAGTTGTCAAAGATTGGCAAAGTTGCAAAGAAGAATCACGAAGAAACAACATTTCACGATCGTGACACCTATTCGCGGTCGTGACTTGTCACTCTTAATAAATAGAAAACTACCAACCAATGTTCATGACCATGATAAGAAATTCAAGGTCGTGACTAGTGACGGTTATTGGTTATATCTTTTCAACTACCAACAATCGGATAAAATCGATCAACCGCCATCAACTACCAAATGAAAAGACACCTTTTGGAAGTTAACCAATCATGAAAAGGTGCCTTGCCATTGTTGATAAGGATAAGACTTTGCATCCAATCACAATGAAGGGATGCAACTCTTCACCAATGGACATGACTCTTCATTTGGATAGACGCAACCCTTCGTACTCTATAAATAAGGTTCAAACTCACACCAATTTTATGGGATATGTGGTGCATGGCATGGTGTGAAACATGTTAGATGTGTATGCATAGATAGAGAGTAGAAATTATATAGATTTCGCTACATTCAAAGTGTTAGTGAGAAAAATGTTTAAGTGATTCGATAATTATTTCATTCACTATATTTCTCCACAAATTCAAGCGATTGTTGTAAGAGTGTAATTGTAAAGCACTTATCAATAAAATTTTTCGTTCTTCAACATTCATTTGTTCGATATGCACAAAGAATAGCATCCTAGCGGAGGTTCTATACGAGTCGAGATCGGATTCAAAGTAAACGTAGGAATTGCGGGAATTGAAGACTCCCATTAAAGAGTGGATACGGTTCGATCAACTTTAGCTTTCACTTGCATACCTTACAACTTTACTTTGTTGCCTTCTTATACTTTCTATTTCGAAGTTCATGATATGTCTATGTGTCATAATGAGTACTTGGTTTTGCGTGATTTATATTGATGAAGTTATATGCTTTTGAGTTAACTTTAAGAGTGATTTCAGGTTTAACAAGATTGTGTATAATCACTGGATCTGTGATTATAACGCTGTTTAGTGAGCCAACATTTTTGGAGTGGTAACTTGCTAAATATGGCTATATGAGAGCAACCCGTACTAAGCATAGTATTATTGTTATCCAGGTTCTTATAAGTATCATAATTCGTTTACCATAGATTTAGAAAAGTCTTTTCATGTGTTGCTCTACGGTGAATTATTGAATATTTGGGCATCTAGAACCGTATTTGTTAAAGCTATCTAGTGTATGAAATATTCTTGATGATTTTGCATGTTTTTCTTTACTAAACTTGTTCTTAGAGAGTTTATATATAGTTTACATCTTCTCTAATCTGTTCATACATCTATCTATTCATTTGTCCATCATTCCAACCCTCCAATATAAATTATCTTATTTTCTTTTGTTTCGTAACTCTATTTGGTCCTTAGAATCGAATTCCTTCCTTGTGGGATCGATATCTTTTAAAACTACATCGAAACTGTATACTTGCAGTGGTAAACATTTTTCTATTTTGATAAGCGGTACTGACAACACCTGTTCATATTTTGAACTTTTATCTTATCGATAGATTAATGGGGAACAAGGTTTTTGACATCATTATAGAATATATGCCCTCAGAATTAATAGTGTCTAAACCTTGCGATCAAGTTTTTGGCACCGTTGTCGGGGAAGGCAAGTGCATTCTAGAGATTAAATTGCTGGAGAGTATGGTATAGTTTCTAATTATATTTGTTTCTTTCTTTCTTAAACTGTATAATTTGTCAATCCTAACTTGGATGTGAAAAGAACATGAAATAATCATCTTGGAGGTGATACTTCATATTATTACGTCTGAATTCTCGAAAAATAGAAGATTTTCTTCTATTTTTCCTATTCACTTTCACAACCCCGTTCGTGTCATGAATTCCTAATTAAAACTTTCTATTTCTCAAACTCTGTGAGTCACGATCGCGACATATATTCACGATCGCGACTTGGCGATAACTGCGGTAGTTGAGCAGTTTTTTTACAGTTATTCCACTACCTTTTATAAATTGATGCATGATTTTTCATCAATTACTCACTTCTGCAATTTGAATTCTGCCTTTCTAAATCATAAATCTATTCCAAATCTGAAATTACTTCATTCCTTTCAAACTTTTCTTTCTAAAAATGGTTTACATAAACAAATCTAGTCTAGTTCCGCCAATGAATCTACAAGAATGGTACGAGGCTCCATTCCCGATCCATTCGAGAGAAGAGAGAGACCATTTTGAGGTTATTAGAGATGCTGAGTTCAAAAGTTCCTATACTATTCGTAGGAACAGACTCATTCATCTTGGCGTCTATGACAGAGTTATGTATTATCATAGAATACTCAACTTTGTCATTAACTCGAATATGACTCTGGGGAACAGCGTGAACAACTGCATGGAGATGTTGGTCACACTAGCATGGAAGAATGATAGGAAGAACATTTTAGTCTAACGTCACCATGGGAAAGAGTATAAGTTGACTAGGAAGGCTTTGGATAAGTATATGGGATTTCCAAGGGATTGCTTCAACAAGATACTTCCTGATTGGGATCCTTTACCAACATGGAATCACTTGACTGGCCAAACCGAGTTCAAACAAGAATCTGCCTAGAGCTGATGGATTCGTGATCCTTGTTTGCTTGCATCGCACTTTTACCTAAGTGGTGCATTGTTTGGCAAGTCCAATTTTTATCTTTTCATTCCTGAAGAATTGTTCGTGATAGAAGCAATTTGGAATGGCACACCTGTTGATATTTCAGGGATAATGATGGAGACACTTATGTCTTCCGTGCAAAATCATGGAATGATAGAATACGGGGTGTCGAACGATTACGAACTTGTTGGGACAGATTGGGAGAACGTCCTATGCCACGGAAATTTTTACTAGTGAAGACGTGATTCCAGAATTAACAATGAAAGTCTTCTTTGAGCATGATTTCCTGGTAAGGTGCATTGGGGAAGAAAGAATAGCCTATGATTAGAGATCATGGGATGAAAGGGTGGAAGCTGACAGACACAGAGAGAGGGAAAGTACGCAGGAGGAAGAGTGTAAAGTCACCAACCTCCGCGGAAGGTTGAATGAACTTATGGAGGCGCAGATTTCAATCCATAGGAAAATCAATGACATTCATACTCTGATGTTTGATGTCAAGCGAGATCTACGGGAATCTTACTATAAGATTGACCTAATGATAGAATCACTTCCCTCTGAATAAATTTCATCTTTTCATTTAGATTTAGGAATTTTTTACAATTTGTTGTTTTTGTTTTTGTTTGTGTTTCTTTGTTTGTTTGTTTACTTAATTCTGTAATTGTTTGTTTATAAATAAATATTTATTTTTCTGTTTTTACATGTTTATTTTTCTAAGTTATTTTAGGACTAAGTCTAAACATTAAAGAAATAGAAAAACTGAAGAAGATCGCAACCGCGACTATAGATCGCACTCGTGACATTAAGCAGTGAAATCTTCTGTTTCTATTGTGATGAAAGTCATGATCACAACAATTTTTCGCGTTCGCAACATGGGAAAAATATAACTATTACAGATCACGACTTAACATGCGATAGATGAAACTGCCAATAATAGCTAGTTTGAAGGATAAACGACTATATTGACTATTTTGGCCAATTAGAGACCTTATAGAACTCTATATATAGGTCTAGGTTGAACCCTTAGCCACCACAACTTCTACAAAGCTTACAAAGTTCAGGAAATTTCATCTCTATTCTTCTATAACCAAACCTTTTCAAACCTCACTTCAAAAAAACCAATATGCCTCGTGTCAAGGTAGCCACAAATAGAAGAGAAGTCCCGAATTATCAACAAGAATATGGTTGTCCTTTTCCGATTCGATCACGTGAAGAAGGGTAAAGATTCTAAGTTTTAAATAAGTTGGAAATCAACTGGATGATTTTTCTTGATATGATTTTCATGGAGACTCTAGGACTCCATGTACAAATGGGGATGTATCTTGTTGATTTGGATCTAAGCCGATTTGAGGAGATGCGATTTCCACAAAATCACGATTGGATATTATAATGTCTAGTGACATTCGATTTTGAGGATAAGAAGAAGAGGGTGATTCAATTTCGCAACCAAGGAAGACATTACACCGTCACAAGAGAGATGATGAGTGTTTGGTTCGGGTTCAAAATTGTGAATTCATCAAGCATGACAGATTCTTTTCAACCAAATCGAGTTTGGGCAGATTTGACAGGTAAGAGAGTTTTCGATACCAAAAATTCTCCCAATAAACTTATTAAGGATGAGTGTATTCTTCTACTCCACAAATATCTTTCCACTTCGGTATTTTGTTGAGTAGAGAATACCAAACTCCAAAAGAAAGATTTGTTTGTTCTTTCTTGTGCTTTGATGATGTAAAAAGAGGAATTTATGGATATTATTTGGGACATGATGAAGAAGAGTTCTACAAGCATGAGAAATAAGATTGGAGCAGCCGAAATTATCACTGCTATCATCTTGGGTGCATGAAACGAACTCCCCTATGTCCAAAGACTAGGTGAGTACTTTCGGTATATGGATGGAAACCACTTGAAGAATACGGGACTCCTTCAAGAAAACGATGGTGTCTATTCTTTCTACTCCTACTCCAACCACACCAACAAGCTAATCTTGACTCATGAAGATTCTTCTGTTGGACCATCTAATCCTACAGCTAGACATCGTCATGGAAAAGCTCCGATGATCGAAGAATAAGATGAAGAAGAAGAAGACGAATCTCTAGAAGATTGGAAGGCAAGAATGCAACAAAAATTGGGCAATTGCCAAGCAGAACTTGGAGTAATGAAGAAAGACATGAAGATTCTAAATAAGAGTAATAAATCGATGCTTCGAAAATTACTATCTTTCTTTACAAAACAAAATTGTCAATTTACTCCTAATCCCCCGGATTCTCCTTCTCAATAGATGGGTTTACTCTTTTCTTTTCTTTACTTTTCTTTTAAAATGTTTTAGACTAGTTGTTAGTTTAGTTTTTGTTTTTAAAAAAATGTCTCATGTGTGGGGGCATTTGTAAAAATCCAAAAAATCCAAAAAAAACATAAAATAAAATTAAAAAAATGAAGAATTTGAAAATTTTCTTTATTTTGTGTTGTTTATACATTATCCATACCTATACTATACTAACATATGTTCCAAGGTTATTTTGAGTGTTAGGTATTACAAGATTAATGTTAGTGCAAATTTCGAACAAAATTATTGTTTCGAGTTTGAGAGCACATTGAGAGTGTGAGCGTTTATAGCACAACATTTAGCATTTGACAAGGATGAGTGATGAGTAACATTCGAAAGCAACATTCCAAGTAAGTTTTGATATATATTTCAATGCAACTTAAATTAGTATAAGTTATATAGTTTTAGTTTAATGCTACCGATAAGTTTTATATGGAGTAATATCTAGTAGTGTTCTTACTATGAGTTTTATATGCTATTCTTGAATACATCCTATAAGTATTGAGCATGTTTAAAGTGTTGGAAAACTATAGCTGTAATACTTTGAAGTGATCAATAACGGATGAGGGTATTGAGAGAAAAATCAAAAGAAAGAGAGGATAACCAATGAATTATGCAAAAGGTGAGGAATGGTAAGGAGCAGAAGCTGCAACCATTCATTAAATGAAAAAAAAATAGCATATCATGAAAAATGGGTGCAAAGTACGAATCTGTACTTCAAAAACATATGCTTAAAAGAAAAAATGAGAGAAAGTGGTATGGAGCAAAAAATGCAACGACTAAGAGAGTTTTAGCATCCTAGGTTACCTAAAAATGCCTTGAGATCAATCTTGTCAAAGTGTGCTCCCTTTGTCCTTTATACTTTATAATATGCTTAAGAGAAGGAAATATTCAAGCAAGCATATAACGCTTATATGAAGATGTGATTTGGTTGACCCTCCATTAAGAGCAAAGGTATGTGACTAGATTATATAAATTGCACATTACTAATTTGTGGGAAATTTTGTACTTTTACTTGAATCTTATGCAACGTGGGAATGTGATACTCATTACAATAGTCTTTCGCCAAATGAGGTACAAACTTGATTACTATTTTATACACTTCTATTGAGTTTACCTTGAGGACAAGGTAAAAGTTAAGTGTGGGGATGTGATAAGTGTATAATTGCAGTTATTATCATGATAATTTTACTTATAAAACGATATGGTTTAGAGTCATATTATACTTCATATAAAAGATTTCACATGGTATGTAGTTGTTTTTTATGCAAGTGCAGGAACTAGGTGAATCTTGGGGGTAAAATGATCGAAAGTGGAATTCTATGTAAAAAGAGTGAAAAAGGTGCAAAAGGATGCGTGGAACACAAGGATTTGGCTTAGGATCAAAGTTTCCAAAGATTGTTTCCCACTTTTCTAGTGATAAGTTTAATAACTTTTTCGCAAAGATTTTGGCTATATATTAATGGTGCCGAAAATATGTTCACGTAAAGTGTAGGTGTTGTCAATACCACTTATCAAGATAGAAAAATGATGACAACTGCAAGTATATAGTTGCGATGTAGTCTTAAAAGATATCGATTCCACAGGGAGGACCAGCTCTGAAGATCAACAAGGAAAATGGAATGAAGAAAATAAAATAAAATAATTTGATGTTTTGGATAGGAGGATTAGAATGAAGAATGGATAAATATATGTATGGAAGATTAAAGATTCTAATAAACAGATTTTCCTACGAAATAAGTATAGCAAAGAAAACATGCAAGTTCAACAAAGTTATTATGTTCACTAAACTAATCAAACATAATCGGTTCTAGATACTCTTCTATCCATACGAAGAGTTGTGTCCATTGGTGAAAGATTGTATCACTTCATTGTGATTGGTTCAGAAGCTTTAATCTAATCCACAATGGATAGGCACCTTTTTATAATTGGTTGAATTCTGATAGGTGTCTTCTCATTGGTAGTTGATGGAGGTTGATCACTCTTATCTGGTGGTTGGTAGTTAAGAAGATTTTACCAGAAAACAATTGGAGTCGCGACTGTGATATACAAGTCACGATCGTGAATACTTGTCTGGCAATTTTCTATTCTGAAGTATACAAGTCGCGACCGCAAATGTTTGTCGCGACCATGAATTGTGTTTTTCTTCAGAATTCTTCTCGTAACTTTACCAATCTTTGACAGGTTCGATCCTAAGACAAATCTTTAAGTTCCACGCATCTTTTCGCACCTTTTTCACTCTTTTTACATAGAATTCCACTTTAGATCATTTTACTCCCAAGATTTACCAAGTATCTGCATTTGTATAAAAAACAACTACATACAACGTGAAATCTTTTGTATGAAGCACAAAAATTACTAAAACTAAAGTGTTTAGTGTATAAAATTAATATGATAATAAGTATAATTATACACTTATCAAAGATCGGCAAAGTTGCAAAGAAGAATCATGAAGAAACAACATTTCACGATCATGGCACCTATTCGCGGTCACTACTTATCTCTCTTTATAAACAGAAAACTTCCAACCAATGTTCACGGTCGCGAAAAGAGATTCGCGATCATGACTAGTGATGGTTATTGGTTATATCTTTTCAACTACCAATCGCCGGATAAAATCGATCAACCACCATTAACTACCAAACGAAAAGACACCTTTTGGAAGTCAGCTAATCATGAAAAGGTGCCTTCCCATTGTGGATAAGGATAAGACTTTGCATCTAATCACAATGAAGTGATGCAACTCTTCGCCAATGGACACGACTCTTCATTTGGATAGATGCAACCCTTCATACTCTATAAATAAGGTTCAAACTCACACCAATTTTTGGGATATGTGGTGCATGGCATGGTGTGATACATGGTAGACGTGTATGCATAGATAGAGAGTATCTATTATATAGATTTCTCTACGTACAAAGTGATAGTGAGAAAAATGTTTAAGTGATTCGATACTTATTTCGTTCACTAGATTTCTCCACAAATTCTAGCGATTGTTGTATGAGTGTAATTGCAAAGCACTTATCAATAAAAGTTTTCATTCTTCCATATTCATTTGTTTGATATTCATAAAGAATAGCATCCTAGCGAGGTTCTGTACAAGTCGAGACCGGATTCAAAGTAGATGCAAGAATTGAGGGAATTGACGACTCCCATTAAAAAGTGGATATGATTTGATCAACTTTAGCTTTCACTTGCATACCTTACAACTTTACTTTGTTTCCTGCTTATACTTTCTATTTCGAAGTTTATGATATGTCTATGTGTCGTAACAAGTATTTCATTTTACGTCATTTATATTAATAAAGTTATATGCTTTCGAGTTAACTTTACGAGTGATTTCAAGGTTAACAAGATTGTGTATAATCACTGAATCTGTGATTATAATGTTGTTTAGTGAGCCAACATTTTTGGAGTGGTAGCTTGCTAAATATAGCTATGTGAGAGCAACCCGTAATAAGAATAGTATTATTATTATTATCCAGGTTCTTATAAGTGTCATAATTTTACCCTAGATTTAGAAAAGTCATTTCATGTGTTGCTCTGCGGTGAATTATTGAATATTTGGGCGTCTAGAACCGTATTTGTTAAAGTTATCCAGTGTACGAAATATTCTTGATGATTTTGCATGTTTTTCTTTACTAAACTTATTCTTAGAGAGTTTCTATATAGTTTACATCTCCTCTAATCTGTTCATACATCTATCTATTCATCTATCCATCATTCTAACCCTCCAATATAAATTATCTTATTTTCTTTTGTTCCGTAACTCTAGTTGGTCCTTAGAACCGAATTCCTTCCCTGTGGGATCGATATCTTTTAAAACTACATCGAAACTGTATACTTGCAGTGGTCACTATTTTTCTAATTTGATAAGCGGTAGTGACAACACTTGTTCGTATTTTGAACTTTTATCTTATCGGTGGAAGAGTGGGGAACAAGGTTTTTGGCATCATTATAGAATATAAGCCCTTAGAATTAGTAAAGTTAAAACCTTGTGATCATGCCATATCTCCAACTTCTAGAAAATGGGCTAAACACTCAGTGGATCTGGAATCAAAAGCTCTCACTCTTATCTTGGAGAGTATTTTTCCTATTGTCTCCAATAAGGTAGCCAAGTTGATTCAACAGATTCTTCCTCCTCTTCAAGCAATTGTTGTTGTTGTTCAAGAATGCATTCAACGCTTTGCCCTTGATGAAGATAAGATAGTTGCTAAGCTTGTTTGTGCTAAGTAGAGGGAGAAAGATATGCAAAACTTCAGAGATACTTGGGAAAGAAGGATGGTTCCAGCTTTTACTTCTGCATCTGCCATGGAGATTAATAGGCATGCCTAGGATTCAAATAAGCCAAAAGATTATGAGTTTGTTAGAATTAAATAGAATAGCTTAGAATAACTTTTATCTATTGAAACTTATGTAATTTGTAATTCATCTTAATGGAATGAAAAATTCTTCTCTTTGTTCTGATTACAATTTTGTGTTGTACTATCTTCTTTGATAATATTAGCTGATACAGGATATTCAAGAAGAGAGAAGCATCTTAGAACAAGCATTACATTATGAGGGAGCAAGATTTTTCTATGTGCTTAAGGATCACTCAAAACCAACAAAATGAGGGAGATTGTTGGATTCTAAGTTAAGAAATTAAATTTTGTTAGTTCTAAGTTCAGAAGAGCAGAAGAACTTCAGAGTCTTCAAAAGGAACCTATTATCATAAAAAGAGAAGCTCTTGAACCCGCAGCTTTCAGAAGAAGCATTGCATCAACAAATAAATTCCATCAGAAGATGCTCAAAGGACTTTTTAGTAATTCATCACTAGAAGTCATGAGAGCTAACACTGCATTAAATGCGGCCGCGCCCCAAAAGCTTCTTCTTGAGAAAAATGATGAAAAGGGGTTATTGTCCAAGGAACAAAATCAACCCCTCTCAATTGTTAGCAGACAATCATACATTGTGGGGACCAAGAATCTCCTTGATATAGATCGTGCAGTTGCTACTTGGACTTGCTATCTCTAAACGAGAAAATTAACAGATTTCTCCAAGAGACAATGGGCAAAAGTTCTGCTATAGTACAAGATGAATGAAAACATCATTACCCTCTATAAAAGGATGATTTCCTCAAGTGAAGAAGGTTGGTGAAGTATCATCAATTGAAAAAGCAATCAAGCTATCACAACAACTCTGCAACTTCTTCACTTCTGAATCACCAAAAGCAAATACCAACTCTGAATCTATTTGTATTTAAGTTTTCACTGAAACATAGTTCAAAAACTCTTCAATTTTATTCAAAACAAATTTGAAATCACAAGCTTTGTAATTAAGTTACTGTGAGGGAGCTTAGAAACTAAAGATGAAGAAATTTTGTAGTGAGAAGCTCTAAGCCTTAGATACAAGAAGGAAGATACTTTTGTATTGGTAAAGCTCCAATCTATTGAAAATTGTTGGACAGTACTTCAACCAGCATTATAGCGGTTTGTTTCACCAAAAGAAGAATCAGTAGTGAATTAAATCTTGGACAAAGTCTCCAATGAATGGATTAAGTAGAGGCTGAACCAGGATAAAAATTAGTGTTTGCAATTTCTAATCCCTCTTATATCAATTGTCATTGCTTCCATATTATTGCTTATTAAAAGTCAATTAACTTTGCAAAGTATATCCTTCATTTGAATCAAAAAGAGTCTTCGAGTAAAAATTACTAGTTAGTTGATTACTTCGAAGAAGCTTCAAAGGCAAATTTCGCTTAAACCTCTGAGCTATGAAAAGAATTTGAAAAAGGGTCATTCACTCCTCCTCTAACCTATTTATCAGCCAACTGGGTCCTACACTTACTTTATCGCTTTCCGCATGTGGATGTTATAAATGCTAACTAATAATCGAAAATGACTAGCTTAATCATTGAAATATCTTAAAGGCGGTGATGTGCTTGTAATTACAACTCAAATAACAACGAAGTAGGTAACTCATCCGGACTCGAATCTCTACTATGGTGTGGTTTAGGCTTAACAAATCTAGGTAGTACCGAATTTCCTAGAAGAGCTTATCCGGGTGGCGACTCCCTCATATAGGCTAGAAGTTTAGGGTTGTGCCTTTCCAAAGCTTCTATTTCCTCTCTTTCTCGAAAACCCTCATGCTCTATCTCACGAGGTCAGCACCTCGCGGTGTCCTTGTGGGCCCAAAATGTTGTCCACTGACATGGTTTTTGCGCCAGCCTTGCAAATGGTGAAAATATAGGTTCATTACCATCCCTAGTCAGAGTTTATCCTTTAACTCCGAGACTCTTGATGTTGACTAACTAGGTCTGATTGTCCTTCTAAGTAGTTGTTGCTTCTGACTATGCAACACTTGCTTGTTTATTTTGCTTATATATAATCTGCTTATGATTACGACTTGATCCACTGCGTGGCTTATGTGATCTAATGCTATTGAGTGCTTATTTATTGCAACCATCAAAACCATATTGTGAGTGTAAGGTCCAACATTTTAAAAAATAAAGGACAACTTGCGTATCAAACGGATGATGACTTATTTCTACGTTAGAAAAACAAATGCAAAAAAAAGTTACTTTATTCTCAACCCTTCATTTCAATGTGAAAATAATAGATTGAAAAGATTTCTTTTTTCTTTTAAATAAGATACATAACTGTAGAGATTAGTCATCAATATCAAACTCTTAATTAGGAGTAAAAAAAGTTCTTTGTTACAGCTCAAGATTTTATATCAATTACACAAATTGACAAATAAAAAATAACGAAGAGGGAAAAAAGAGCCAATAGAAAAGAATGAAATGATACTTTACAACTTGTTTCCCATTTCTTATAAAGCTTATGTTGATGGTGGACAACTTGTTTCTCATTTCTTATATGTTTGGGTTGACGGTTCAATTTAACTTATAAGCATTTTATAGTGTGTTTCTAATTAGATCTTTTATATGGTAGTTTGTTTATGGTAAAGCAACTAGACTTTATCTTTTACAATCATTGAATTGGTGATGTGAAATTTAATCCAATCATTATAAATAATAAAAGTATGATAAATTTGTAAAGAATCAAAGTCTCACCCATTATAATGGTTTATATTTTTAAAGAAAATGGATTGCATTAAGCTGAAACAATAAATTGAAAACACTATGTAAGCGGAAATAATAGCCAAACCCCTCTTATTTCATCTAAATGGACCGCACCAAACACACACAATGATTTATATTTTAATTTATAAGCATATTATAAGTTAAAAGTTTAAAGTGTTTATATAACTTATTTTGTTGCTTATTTGGTTCATCGGAGCATTACCTCGACTATATCAAGATCCGACCCGAGTCGCCCATTAGGTTATAGTGGGTGAGTCTCCCAATATGAATTTTGTACTTTCACAAGAATCGAACTCGAAACGTTGGTTAGGTGATACCAACCCGCTTACCAGCTTACCATACAACTTATTTTAACATTAAAACTTATTGTACATTCAACCCTCCTATTTTTTAAGAATTCAAGTCTAATTTGAACTGTATTCTTCACTTAATATTAGTTTCAATCCATAAGCTCCTTCTAAATATTTAGTATATGGGGCTTATGGCCGAGTAAGTCTTGAAGAGCCCCGCGAAAGCTTGATACGAATAAACGAATTTTTGTTCTACACCTCCGAGTTGTATATCATTGTCTAATTTTGATCATTGAATACACGAAACTTTTATGAATAACTAATTGTTTCGCTTCTTTTAGTTATTCTTTTTAACCTTGATCTAGAAAAACAAAACGGATTTTTCCAAATCCCCCGCTCTTGGGGGATGCCCTCAGCACCGAGGAACATGTACTAGGGTATATGTGAGACTAGTTTAGATCATCCGCTTGGACAAAACAAAAGAAATGAACAATTTTTCCAACTCAACTTAATTGCAGTGAACTTTACTTAAAAGAACCTGTTTGATATTTATTGTTTTTCAAACTGTTGTCTCAATAAATTACACTCAAAAGCATTTTATAGGAAACTACATATTTTTTACTTTGAAGAACACATTTCGGTTCTTCATACTACTTTATTAGGAACTATCCCACTTGTTTTGTCCAAAATCAACTATGTTGCTTTTAAAAAAAACTTAAAAATTGAACTTTTCAGAAAAGTAGCTTGGGTAGCACAACCAAACCGGCCCTTAATAGAACTTGTTGCAAAGTAAATTTATAACTACACAAAAGCTAAATAATATTGCAATGAAAAGCACTCATCTTAGTTTTGGATAAGATATCATCAATCGAAATGATAACGAAAAAGCTTAAGAATCATAATCGAATGATACAAATTTGTACAGGGAACCACACGCCAAACATGATACAAAAATAAACAAGCATTTTATTTTCTATAATTACCTCATAACATTACCATTTCATTCCATTTAAAAAACAGGCAATTTAATTATCTGAGAATAAATAGTAATACTAACAATGTAGATAAATATGCTTTTATTAGTCTCGTAAAAGAACATGGTGTTCGAAATAGATAATCAACTTCTTTACAAGTGCTTAGTAAACACTTCAAAAGATTTATCATATATTTCTTCGATTGTTAAGGATTGTAATGCTCTTTCTCAAGCTTTTGTTTATTGCTTATTTGATCAGGTTAAACAGGACAATAATATTATTGCTCATAAGAAATTTTATTTTGGATGAGGTAACATGGACTTGACTAATTGTGTTACCCGTCTTCTTTAATCATAATACAAGCATTTTCTCAAATAAAAAATATGCTTTTATAAATACATAAATATTTATTATACTACTAAATTGCCACTTCTTTTCCGATTCTTACAAATTCCTAAAAATTAGGAAAAATAAGAATCGCTATCCATGCCATAATTAAGGAAAAGAAACAAAGAAGACAAAAATCAAATAATCACGAATTATTCCTTAAATACCAAATTTTGTTGTTTGAAAATCAAGCAAAAGGTATAAACTCAAAATATTTTTTTTTGGTCAAACTATACACAATAAAGCATGCATGAAAGAGTATAATGCTCTAATTTGTGAAAGTTCTAATTAAACTGAACAATATTAAAACTTAAGAAACCACAGTTTAACTGATGCTTAATCAACAATAAATACTAGAGTGTAAGTAGTGATATCATTCAATATTTTCATGCATATATCAAATAATCCCCTTTATAAAAAACTTAATTCTTACTTGTACCGTTGTAAAGTAGTTGTAAGTGTAAGGTATATACAAAATTAGTTTGTTTAAAATGATTTTGGAACCCAATTGGGAGGATCCAAGTAAAAACAATTCCATTTCTTAACCACTTCTGATCAATATGATAAACATTTGTCCCACACCAAATGACTGCAATAGTAAATATTACAGAGAACTTTGATCAGTCCTACAATTCCTAAAAGTGGAGACATTTACTTGGATCCTTTATGATAACATGAACATTCAATTTAAAGTAAGATTGTAACTGGATCAAGTTGTATATTGTTAGATACAAAATATCCTTAGCAATCAACTAGAATTTGCCTTACAGATTTGACGAATTGCGAGATCAAAAAGGCTTGCCATACTCGTTTGATGGTTGCTCCTCCCAAGCTGGTATAAAGCCTATATTAGAAAACAGTATGAGAATTACTAAAGCAGCGAAGTCAAAAGGAAACATAAAGGTAATCCACGATGATACTAGTTATAATAACAACAGCAAGTTATTGGCTCAAATAAGAAATACGGCTATTTCAAGCTATCAAAACAATTTAATGATAAGTAAGAACTCATTTATAATGCACAGAACGACTGCTATTTAGCTCCTCGCTGAAGAGAATTTGCAAAGGCTCAGCATCGTGAAAAAGAAAATGAAAAAGCGCAGCCTAGCTAAAGGTAATAAATAGGCTAATAGCACAAACCATCCAACTCATGGCTCATTTTGAATCCCCCCCCGGAAAGAAATGTGGAAAGTAAAATTTTTATGAAAACAAAAGAGTCAGATGACAATCTAAATGCATACTTGCTAGTTGCTAAAGAAACCTCTATCCTCTCCAATCAAAATTTCATCAGAAAATCAAAATGATGTACATAACTTATCTCGTTAACAATATCATCTTCAATCTTACAACAAGAGTGAGAGAGCAGATACTTGGACTTTTTACAGTGTGCTATTGATAATGGATAGATTAGCATGTGCCAGACAAAAATGTGCTAAGCTCCCAGTTAATCAAGGCACTGAAGGATATTAGGTGACCTGAAATCTAAGATTTTAGAATGTTTTGCCTGAAATTGTTCACCTTTGATGCAAAGAAACGGACCCAAGTCCCCGTCTTTCAAAAAATTCTTAAACTCACTACAAACATAGGCTGTATTGAATATCTTAAAACCTTGCTCTTATCTTAGAATAGTAAAAACAAAAACAAAAGAAAGCTTTGAATCTTAGTTCGCATGATATCCATCTTTTTGTGCCCATCAGCAATCCAAATAAAATTGCATTTGATAAAATAAATCAACCATACAAATTGGTTGTGCACATTTAATGGCAGTAGAGCACATTATATGTATATATACACGTGATCAATACACTGTAAATGTACACACTGCAAATATATACACGTGCTCAGTACACTGTAATTGTACACACTGCAAAGTCTGTTATGTGTTCCAGAGGTGTTAAGTTTTCTTGTAAACTTTCCTATGAAGTTACAATATAGTGCACTGTCTGTTGAACTGTAAAGTCTGTAGTTGAGACTTGACTCAATTCTTGTGAGAAATAGTATCAATATTACTAATATCATCTTTCAGTATCATCTATATGGCATAACAGACAAAAGAAACATGCATATAAAGATACAAGAAAGAAAAAAATTAAAATAATTACATACTTAATGGTATCTCTCCCAGAGACATGTAAATTGAATCATCATCACCGAGAGTCCCCTGAAACAATAGAATAACAAGGTACTCAGTAACTAAATAAACGAAATGTAAGCATTAACAATGAGATATCACATAACATCTCATTATATTGATTTTCATCTAATAGAAAGATTCCAAAACTCAGAGTTCTGCTAAAATGGGTGCAAGATTTTAGATATAAATTAAATAACTTATTTTTGTGTTATTATTAGTACCTCCCCACTGTGAAGACCTATCTCATTCTGAAGTGGATTGATGTCCTCAGCTACAGAACAATTTGGAAAAAGGTATTCTGAAATTAAACCATCATAATTATCTTGAGCATCAGTGATATCTTCAGCATTCTGAGCAGGAATATTGGGGAAACCTTCTGTGCCAGAAAAATCGATTTCCCTGGATACAATAAATGTTAAGAGCGGGCTGAAATGTGCAAAGGTTATAAAGACTGAATAGCAAATACACTTAGGCAATACAACAACCATTCACAGAATTAAGAGTTTCATAGCATGTGGCAACTTAAGCTACCAGGTGTAAGACATGCACATGATGCCATTCAGTTTATCTTATCAACAAGTTTAGGAAAATATAGAACAAAGGAATACCATAATTATGAGAGAAACATACCTTCTTTGTGAATCGCCAAAAGCCTTATTATCTTCTTCAGTGGAATCATTCTCCAAATCAATGACTTCGATATTCTTGGCATTGCCTATACAACTATTAAATTCACCAGATAGGTTTGAATTACTCATTGACAAATCAATGTCAATTTTTCCTGCTTCAGATTTGCATGCTCTCATAGAAGAATACATAAGTATTTGATCATCGCAATGATTATCACTTATTTCAGAGGCCTCCATTAAATTTAGATCACAGATCTTAAATGAACTTGGATAAAGCCTTTTTTCTTGAGGATATTCAGCACATGGATCAGTACCAGTCTTTGGAAATTGAGGGCTACCATCCAAGCTGTCCTGGGAAACAGCCACGATCTCTGGCTGCTCAGACAATACCATTTCTTCTAGAGAAGTTTCTTGTTTTTGACTTAAACTTGAAATATGAAGAGGGTTACTGACTGTACCAATCAAGGATGGAAGCCATTCTCTGGGTTTCTTGGCTACATCATTCGTATCACTATCTTCTGCATTTCGTTTCTCACCTCTTTCTTTAACTGAAGTGGACCTTCCAAAATCCGGCACTAGGCTCAGTTCTTCATTGTTATGCGAAAAATATCTATCCGGAAAGGATTGAGACCTCATGCATTTACCCTGAACATCACCAATTGTAGAACTTAAATCTCCTACCTCAACTGCAGACTGAACAGGAACCTCTTTAGATACTTCAGAATCATGAATTTCTGAATCATGGGTAGTATTTGATGCACCAAATTTGTCTTGACCTGATATATCAGACCCTGGAGAAGGCCCAATTTCAGATGTTTTTACCTCTTCAGTGTTCAGAACTTGATCAACTTTGGACACACGATATGTCAATGCTGAGCGAGTTTTGGTTGGGACCTTGGTAAATTTGCAGAGTGCCAGTAAATCAGATCCAAGTTTTTTCGAGTGATCACTCTCCACAGTATTAGTAACAATCTGTTTATTACCTACATTATTAAGATTTACAACCTCCTCGTTTCCTAAATTAGAGTCTGTTACGTCATCTGATTCCTTCGAAGGTTCCTTATGATCAGTCTCATCTTTCTCGAAACTAGAAGTGCTTGCTTTGGAACCCATTTCTTCCGAATTGTTGTATTCTACTCCTGATTCCATATCAGCAGCCTCATCATTTCCTGGTGCAGAACCACTCAAGCCAGACTTTTGCGTTCTATCGCCAACTTCTTCAGCAACTTGCTGGTGCTCTTCAAAATTTCCAGACAATGCGTCATTCTCCCCCTCACTGTCAGGAGATATCCTAATTCTTTCTGAAAAGGACCCACTCCTCCCATATTCTCTGCCCCACTCCGAGCCATTACTCTGCTGATAGTACTCTCCTCTCCTTCCCTTCCCGTGATTCCTTGAACTGAAATCATCAGAATATCTTCTTCTCCCCACACCTTCACTTCCAAGGCGGGAATGGGCAGATGTCCGTGCCTCCTGCAAAACATCGTCTTGAAGCCTAAAATCCTGATAATCACCAACTTGCTTCTTCAAAGGCTTACGAGGAAGTTCACTCTGAGGTATCAATCCCTTGGAAACTAAATACTCAGCTGCAAGTCTACCAGCTTCCATCAAAATATCTCCTTTCGGCTGTGGTTGAAAAGATTTGGGCTGGGCTTGTCCCCTGCCTCGGCCAAAGCCCCTATTGTTGAAGCTTCTATATTCAGAGTTGAGAAAGCTATGGCCTCTGGCCGAACTTTCTGGGGATACCCTTGAGCCACCCAGTCCCATCCCCACTGAAGCTGACCTGTACCCATTTCCAGGATTTCGATGCCTAGCATGCATCGTTCAACTCCTGACAGCCCACAGAAATAATCAGTAACAAATCAGAAGCAGGGAGAGAGTAATAGAAGCTACTGTTTAAATAAAAAAACTAGAAATAAGGAAAAAAATATCTAGATAAACTATGCAAGAATCAGATTTATGCCCAACTTCCTACTTTTAAACCTCATTACAATCACACAATCATATATATAGCATACTTAAAAACAAAGCATTTTAAGAATTCTGAAATACTTAAATTCCACAATGGATTCAGTTTTATAAAATCACAGACTGGCGGTAGCGACTAATTTGTTTTATACTAAAAATATTTCAGGCCTTTGCCTCAGTGGGTAGCTATAGCCAACACTTTAAGTATTTTCTCCCTTCAAAACAATTTCTTCCATCTCTCACCCTTTCTCATTCTTCAGTTTGTTAATGGACATATCATAACTGATAGTTTTGGCATATGAATACTTATATTCTTTTTTTCTCTTTCTCTTCTTTTCTCAATATGAAAATTTAGATAAAAAATTGGAGGTAGATTGAACTTCAAAGAACAATTATTACCAAATATCAACTAGGAAACGAAAATAATCAAACAAACCACAACCAACAAGACATATTACTGGCAAGTTCCAAAGATAAACTATAGTAAAATTCAGACACCGTGAAGCTGATGTCTAAAATCCAAACCAACTTGCATGAAAACCCTGATATTATGCCATATCCAAGTTCAGAATAGATCGTATGTTTCAATCTACTCATCCTTAGCAATTAGCATAGGTTTCATCACCATCTCAGCTTAAATTTAAGAGAAGAGTTAACCTACTAAGAAACCCAATTTTTTCAGTAATAAACTGAAACAAAAGGTCAATTACAGAATTATCACATACCTCAAAAGAAATTAAACGGTAAGAAATGCAGTGCCCAGATCTGCACACTAATTCCTCAATTTCAATTTCCTAAACTCGAATTATCATAGACGAAACTAAAGGACAAGCTTCAGAAAAGTTAAAAATTGAGAAGAAATATCCAAATAAGTAATTCAGTAGAAATGAAGAAACGCTAACCTGGATTCTGTCCAACAGCATAAGAAGTAGTGATCGCGATGTCTCCAAGCAGCGAAAAACAAAGGAATCAATTCGAAACTGAGAAAGATGAGAAAATTACGAAGCAAAAATAGAACTCTTTTTGTAGCAAAGGAAACACCTCCGATCAGACGAATATGAGAAGAAATGATACTTGTTTTTTAACATTTTCTTTTATTATTTATTTTTTCTCTTTTAAATAAAGTGATAGTATTTCTTTTTAGTTAGATAGGCATATAGAGTTTCAACAACACATGATCTAACGGCAACGAACCTTAATATTTAGATCCAACTTTTTTATATTTAGTTCCTTTTACAATGCGTAGATGGTAACCAATGGGTGGTAAAAAAAATTTTCCTATAGCGTTGGTCCGAGATAGGTTAAATAACCGAGCAGGTATGAATGTAATTACTTGGTTATTTTTAATATTTATGAAAATTATTTCCAAGTTTTTAGATGCGTGCTGAGCAACTTTGTCATGTGCGCTGGTCTAAAAATTATAAACTACTCGGTTTCGTTGAACTAGTTTATCTTCAATCTATACTAAGTACTTTATTCAGTTTGGATTGGTTTTTCAAGCAAAACTTAGGAAACAGAGAGAATGATGAATGAGCAGATACACTATAAAGACA
Organism: Euphorbia schlechtendalii; assembly: GCA_949673415.1. Taxonomy (NCBI): domain Eukaryota; kingdom Viridiplantae; phylum Streptophyta; class Magnoliopsida; order Malpighiales; family Euphorbiaceae; genus Euphorbia; species Euphorbia schlechtendalii. The sequence goes on along the minus strand of CATIWQ010255538.1, from coordinate 16,035 downwards.
GCGACAAAGGATTAGAACTTTAACACTGAAATTTTATCCTGGTTCGGTTCCGAGCCTACCTCTAGTCCCCAGATTCCTTTCCAAGCTTTTGATTCATTAGTGTTTCTTTCCTTCCTTAGGCGGAGAAGCTTTTATAGCGGGTAGAAGCGATTACAGAAAGTACTTTCCTTTCTAAATGCCACTCAAATTCAGTTTAGGTACTCTTCCTAAACTATCACTCAGATTTAATTGAAATTTTGCGAATTAAGGATTTCAACTTATAAAATACGTTAAATCCTATTACAATGTTAAATCTAATATTCTCTCTATTACAAACTGATGGAGCGATTTGTGTTTGCTTTAGAATGCTTTAGTTGGTATATCTAAATGTTGGGAATATTTTGACAGTATTTCAGCTCTTAAAAAATTCAAGGCGATTCACCAAGTTTGAGCGTCTGCTTCAGTCTTCTATTTATACTTGAAGGTCTTGGAAGTAGCCATTGCAAACTTTTCATCCTAACCTGATCTTCAATTTTTCTTCTCTTCACAACTATCGAATTTGTCCGTTTCAAACAAATTCCAGGACGTATAGAGATAGAGAATTCGAATGTCGAGGCTTAAGATTAATCCGTAAATCTTAATGCATGAAAAACTTGTTTACTTCAAGAAATTATGTTCAAATAGAGAGGCACACAAGATAAAACGTGGAGGCTTGACATTCATCTTTTGCTGACGTTGCAGAGTTGTGCGGAGACACTGAGAAATGGCGCATGTTAGAAGATACCTTTTACGTTGGACACTAGTGAGGAATCTCCAACATTCCGTACTAGCACCTTATCATTGTGAGGCCACTTGATTATCTTCTTTAATTTTAGCACTTTTCTCTTGAAAAGTATCAAAGGAATATTCCATCTCTCACAGACAGAGTTAAAGGCACGAGTGTCATTATATCCTTAAAGTGTCAAAAGAACTCAGCTTTTAACAAATAAAAGCAACTCAGCTTCGTTGAGTCTATATCGTATAAACTATGTAATACTCAGCCTAACTCATCTTTTCTTACTCTAAACCATAACTTAATTAAAAATCTAGTAAACTGAGTTATTTTTCCATAAACAAACTCAAGTAAACTTATTTAATTAAGAGTACACTTAATACTAGATTAATTTCACTATCCTAGATAATTTGTTATTTATAAAAAGTTTTTAAGTATTGTGAATTATTATTAACTTAGGTTCAACAATCTCCCCCATTTTGGAATAGGTAATGTTGGTACAAAATAGCTTAATATAAACAACAAAGGGGGTGAATGCTTTACTTGGTTCTTTTTAGATTTTATAAAAATTCTTTTCCAAGTTTAGTTTTTAGATGTGTGCTGAGTGAAATGAGCTGAGCTGGGTCTAAAAACTACAAACTTCTCAGCTTCGCTAGCACAATTTATCTTCAATGCCTGCTGAGTACTTTACTCAGCTCGAATTGGTTTTTCAAACAAAATTTGTAAACAGAGATAATGATGAATGAGTAAAACGCAATAAAGATAAGTGACAAAGGTTAGGACTTCAACACTTGAGATTTTATCCTGGTTCAGCCCCTAGCCTACCTCCAGTCCCCAGATTCTTTTTTGAGCTTTAATCTACTAGTGTTTTCCTTCATTCCTTAGGTGGAGAAACCTTTACAACGGATAGACACAATTACAGAAAGTACATTCCTTTCTAACTACCACTCAAACATAGTTTGGGTACCCTTCCCAAACTCACTCAGATTTTCGTAAAGAAAATGTGAACAAAGGATTTCAACTTATAGAATACGTTGAATCCTTTACAATGTTAAATCTTAAGTGATATCTCTATATTACAAATAGATAAAACATTTGTGTTTGCTTTAATTGCTTGATTTGGAATTTCTAAAAGCTGGGAATGTTTGAACAGAGTTTCAGCCCTTAAGAAATTCGAGGTGATTCACCAAGTTTGAAGGTCTGCTTCAGTCTTTTATTTATAGTTAAAGCTCTTGGAAGTATCTGTTGCAAACTTCTTGTTCTAACTTTTTTTTTCTATTTCTCTTCTCTTCATATCCTTCGAATTTACCCATTTGAAACAATTTCCATGACATTTAAAGATAGAGATTTCGAATGTTGAAGCGCGAGATTAATTGGTTAATCCGAATGCATCAAAAACTCATTTCCTTCAAGATATCCATTTTGATAGAGAGGCGAGCGAGATGCAACGTGGAATTTTGTGAATGGTTGACTTGCTGACATTGCAGAGTTGTGTGGAGACACTAAGAAATGACTCATATTAGAGGATTTCTTTTTTCTTGGACTTTAGCAAAGAATCTCCAACATTCTATTCTGACACCTTTTTGTTGTGAGAACCACTTGAATTTCTTCTTTAAGTTTATCACATTTTCTCCTAAAAAGCATCAAAGGAATATTTCGTTCCTCATAAAAACTGTCAAACGCATTTGTGTCATTATATTTATATAAGTGTCAAAATACTCAGCTTTTATTAATTGAAGTTAACTCAACTTCGCTGAGTCTATATCTTATAAACTACGTAGTACTAGGATGAACTCAGTTTTTCTTACTCTAAGCCATAACTTAATTAATCACTTAGTAAACTGGGTTGTTTTCACTTAAACAAACTCAAGTAAACTTGATTAATTAAGAGTCTACTTAGTACTCAATTAATTTCACTATCCTAAATAGTTTGTTGTTTTCAAAATGTTTTAAATACTGTGAAGTACTATTAACTTGGGTTCAACAATCTCCCCCATTTTGGAACAGATAACAAACCAGGTAGTAGAAGAGATTAATTGAATACATAGTTTAAAGATATAGAGATACCTGTTAGATTATATAAGACTCCCCTGTGTTAAGTGAACTCCTTGGTTAGTGAGGACTTCCCCATACTGAGTGGATTTTCTTCATTCGGCTCAGCTCCCCCAAACTTAGAGGAATTTTCTTTGATTTGGGACTTTGTGTTACTTCAGCTTTTCTTTGAGGTTAATCTTTGTATGTAAACCTGCAATAGTTTATAAGTAGAAATAACATACATACACAACAAATATGAAGTTAAGAAGCTCTTAACTTAGATAGACAAAAGTTTGTAATGTTTTCATTAATAACAAAAAATTATTAGTCAGTACACAAATTGTGTTCTGAACTAAGTGATTACAATATAGAGCCCTATTACAAGTCTAGCCTATCCTACAGCTATTTGTGAAACTGTGAAGAGGATGAGCTACCTTTGGGATGACTACTGGATGAATGGTGTTGTTGATGTTGCTATTGATGCTGAGACTAAGGTTGATATTGTGGACGTTGAGACCTTTACTGTAAAGAATGATTATATTGAGAATTCGTCCTCGAGGCATTTTCTACTACTTTCTCCCCCTTTGATATCTAACCCTTCACAATTTCTTCCAAGCATAGATTAAAGGAGTCGATTGCATCTTGAAAGTCCTCTTGCTTGCCTATGATTGCTGGAGAGATTTCAGATTCAAGCTAATCCTTTCCCTTGAGTGTTAGGATGTCCTGATCATTAATCTCTTTTAGAAGCAGATGATGGCATGGCTCAAGATGGGTGATTTGATCGAATCCTTGATAAGAGAATTGTTAAAAGCATTGCAACAAATTTCTAAAGTCTGAAGCAGAAAGAGAAATCTTCAACTATACCTCCATGTTAATTATCCTAGGGTAGAAGTTATGCATAGTCTTTGTAGTGAACTCTATATCCTTTGAGTCATACATCCCCATGGAGATCAATTGATCTATATTCCTTTGTATATCACTAATCCTATCACTGATGATATTCATCTTTTTATGCATAAAGAGTCCTTCTTGGTCAAGGGACTCAGAAGGTTCTGGAAACAGCTTTCCTATAACATCAAAGAGATTCTTCTACACTTTCTTGACCTTATCATCAGTATTGTCATTATTAACCTTATAGGAAGACTCAAACTTCTCATATAGAGTATCAAGATTAAGTGAAGGTTTATCAACCTTCATCCTAATCTCCTCAACTTCCCTTAAAACTCTATCCCCCTTCTTATCACAGTTCACCATCAACTTTGACATACTCTCCAACATCTTTGCCATATTGTGATGACTAATGTCCTTGGTGACTTCCACCTCCTTGATCACATTGTCAATCTTATTATCAGTGATCCTCTTGATCTTGGCTTGTTCTTCCCGAAATTGATGAAGTGTGTAGCTTGAGTTACCAAGGTAGTATTCAAGCTACTTAACTGCTCAGTAATAACATCTATACTACCCTTTATCTTTCCTGCTATGATGTTAGGGAGAGTAGTAGACGTGGGGATAAATGTGACAACTACGCTAAGTTGAATCACAAAATAAAATAGTCTATTGAAGATCAAAGCCATCTTATAAACTAGGCTTTTGGCGCTCTCTTTCACCAAGGGGTTGTGAATTACAAACAAGCTTCCTTGAATACTTTCAAATTCTTAGAACTATACTAATTTGGATGGAATGCTTGAGTGCTCTTCAAACTCTGGGATATTTGCCTTAGCTTTCGCAGATAAGTCAGGATATTCTTGAGATAGTAGCAATTTACTTACCGCTCCATCCAACTCAGCATCAGATTTAAGTGTTGGGAATTTCTTCCTTGCCAACTCTCTTATCTGAGCTAAGATGGCTGAATCAGCAAAGTCCTCTTAGATTGGCTTGCTGTTGGAGTGAAGTACTTCACTGGCTATAAAATTTGCCTTAGTACCTTCTTCCTCACTTGCTTTTCCATGCTAAGTAGAGTAGTCAACTTCAGGAACTTCTCTAATATGAGGGATTAGATGAGTAGATGTGCTGGTTAATCAAGACAGTAATTGAACATGGAAACATTGTAAAGCAAAATTTCAAAACTTAAAATTGACCTAAAGATCTCCTAAGCATTCCATGATTGATATAATCTAAGTTAAAAGGTTCCATAGATTCTTATAGGCTTATAAAACTTATAAAAGAAACCTAGCATCTAAGTTTAGAACATTACCACTTGATGCATGCTTCTCCTTCTTTTGGATGCGGCGTTCCCTTAAAGCAATTCGGTAGAAACTCGTTAGCACGGTTCACCACTTTTCTATTGATAATATAAAAGTTCTAAATATGAACATGTGTTGTCAGTACCGCTTATCAAATAGAAAAATGATGATAACTGCAAGCATATAGTTGCGATGTAGTTTTAAAAGATATCAATCCCACAAGGAAGGAATTCGGATCTAAGGATCAACTAGAGTTACAGAACAAAAGAAAATCAAATAAGTATAGGGTTTGGAATGGGAGATTGATGAATGGATAAATGCATGAACAGATTAGAAAAGATGCAAAGCATATAGATATTCCCTAAGAATAAGTATAGTAGAGTAAAATATGCAAAATAATCAAGGATGTTTTATGCATTAGAAAACTTCAACAAACTCGGTTCTAGACGCCCAAATATCCTATAATTCACCACAGTGCAACACATGAAATGTATTTTCTAAATCTAGGGTAAACGAATTATGACTCTTATAAAAACCTGGACAACAATAATACTATGCTTAGTACGGGTTGCTCTCACATAGCCATATTTTGCAAGTTACCACTCAAAAATGTTAGCTCACTAAACAGCATTACAATCACTAATCCAGTGATTATACACAATCTTGTTAACATCGAAACTACTCTTAAAGTTAACTTGAAAGTATATAACTTTATTAATATAAGAGACGAAAAACAAAATACTCATTATGACACATAGACATATCATAAACTTCGAATTAGAAAGTATAAGTGAAAAATAAAGTAAAGTTGTAAGGTATGCAAGTGAAAGCTAAAGTTGATCAAACCGTATCCACTCTTTTAATGGGAGTCGTCATTTCCCACAATTCCTGTGTCCACTTTGAATTCGATCTCGACTCGTACAGAACCTCTGCTAGGATGCTATTCTTTGTGAGTATTGAATAAATGAATGTTGAAGAACAGAATCTTTTATTGATAAGTGCTTTGCAATTACACTCATACAACAATCGCTCGAATTTGTAGAGAAATCTAGTGAACGAAACAAGAATCGAATCACTTATACATTTTTCTCTCTAACACTTTGAACTTGGCAAAATCTACAACTTTCACACTCTATCATGTATCATGCATATCATCTATTATACTCTTTACCATTGCCCATGAAATTGGTTGATTGAACCTCTATTTATAAATTATGAAAGCTTGTGTTTATCCAAACGAATAGTCACATCCATTGGTGAAGAGTTGCATCATCTTCATGTGATTGGATGCAAGATTTCATCCTTATCTTCAATGGATAGGCACCTTTTCATGCCTCTTTATCCTCCAAAAGGTGTCTTTTCGTCTGGCGGTTGATCATTCTTATCCGGCGGTTGGTAGTTGAGAAGAGTTAACCAAAAATCATCACATTCACAAGCGTGATATACATGTCGCGATCATGAATGTAAGTTGGTAACTTACTGCTTGTGAAGAATGATAATTCATGATCGCGAGAGATAGTCGTGAGCGTGACTTATGCAATCGCGAATAGGAATCATGATCGTGACATGGTTGAGACTTATGCTTTTCTTCATGATTCTTCTTTACAACTTTACCGATCTTTAACAACTGCGATCCTAAGCCAATTCCTTGAATTCCACACATCTTTTTGCACCTTTTTCACTCTTTTTGCATAGAATTCATCTTTAATCATTTCACCCCCAAGATTCACCTAGTTTCTACACTTGCATAAAAAATAACTACATACCACGTGAAATCTTTCATATGAAGTAAAAAATGACTCTAAACCTTATCATTTAATGAGTAAAAATATCAAGATAATAAGTGTAATTATACACTTATAATAAGTATAATTACACTTATTATCAAGCTATTTTTACTTATAAAATGATATGGTTTAAAGTCATTTTATACTTTATATAAAAGATTTTACATGGTATGTAGTTGTTTTTTATGCAAGTGCAGAAACTAGGTGAATCTTGGGAGAAAAATGATCAAATATAGAATTCTATGTAAAAAGAGCGAAAAAGGTGCAAAAAGATGCGTGAAACACCATGAATTGGCTAAGGATCGAAGTTGTCAAAGATCAGCAAAGTTTCAAAGAAGAACTATGAAGAAAAGAACATATCACGATCGTGACACCCATTCGCAGTCATGACTTGTCATCCTTAGCAAACAAAAAGTTACCAACTATTATTCATGATCACGACAGGTATATCGCGCTCGCGACTTGTGATGGTTTTTTGTTAACTCTTCTCAACTACCAACCACCTGATCAGAACGATCAACTGCCATCAACTATCAGATGAAAAGATACCTTTTGGAAGCAATTCAATCACGAATAGGTGCCTTTCCATTGTAGATGAGGATGAAACCTTGCATCTAATCATATTGAAGTGATGCAACCCTTCGCTAATAAAAATGACTATTCATTTAGATAGACGCAACCTTTTGCACTCTATAAATAGAGTCCCAAACTAACCAATTTCGTGGTGCATGGAGTGTGTGTATAGGTATAAGGCGTGATACACATTAGAGAGTGAAAATTGTATATATTTCACTAGTTCAAAGTGTTAGTGAGAAAAATGTATAAGTGATTCGATTCTTATTTTGATTACTAGATTTCTCCAAAAATTCAAGCGATTATTGTAAGAGTGTAATTGCAAAGCACTTATCAAAAAAAGTTTCTGCTCTTCAACATTCGTTTATTCCGATATTCACAAAGAATAGTATCCTAGCAGAGGTTCTGTACGAGTCGAGACCGAATTCAAAGTAGATGCATGAATTGCGGGAATTGGCGACTCCTATTAAAAGAGTGGATACATTTTGATCAACTTTAGCTTTCACTTGCATACCTTACGACTTTACTTTATTTTCTACTTATACTTTCTATTTCAAAGTTTATGATATGTCTATGCGCCATAACGAGTATTTCATCTTGCGTCATTTGTATTAATAAAGTTATATGCTTTCGAGTTAACTTTAAGAGTGATTTCGGGGTTAACAAGATTGTATATAATCACTGGATCTATGATTATAACGCTATTTAGTGAGCCAACATTTTTGGAGTTGTAACTTGCTAAATATGGCTATGTGAGAGTGACCCGTACTAAGCATAGTATTATTGTTATTCAAGTTTTTATAAGTGTCATAATTCATTTACCCTAGATTTAGAAAAGTCATTTCATGTGTTGCTCTGTGGTAAATTATTGAATATTTGAGTGTCTAGAACCGTATTTGTTAAAGTTATCTAATGTATGAAATATTCTTGGAGATTTTGCATGCTTTTCTCTACTATACTTATTCTTAGAAAATATCTATATAATTTACATCTTCTCTAGTCTATTCATGCATCTGTCTATTCATCTGTCTATCATCCAAACCCTACAATTTAACTTATTTTATTTTCTTTATATTCCATAACTCTAGTTGGTCCTAAGAACCGAATTCCTTCCCTGTGGGATCGATATCTTTTAAAACTACATCTCAACTCTATTCTTGTAGTTATCATCATTTTTCTACTTGATAAGCGGTACTGACAACACATGTTCATATTTAGAACTTATATCTTACCAGTAGAAATGTGGGGAACAAGTTTTTGGCTCCATTACAGGGGATAAACCTTTTGGAATGAGTATAACCAAAATCTTGCGAACAAGTTTTTGGCGTCGTTTCCGGGGAAGTCAAGTGTGTTCCAGAGTTAATGTTACTTGAGATTACGGTACATTTTCCAATTATATCTATTTGTTTCTTTCCTAAACTATATAATTTTTCATTACTAACTTGGATGTGAAAAAGAATATGAAATAGTCATCTTGGAGGTGATACATCATATTATTACATTTGAATTCTCGATAAATAGAAGATTTTCTTCTATTTTACATATTGGCGTTCGCGACCCCACTTCGGGCTCGTGAATCCATTAACAAAACTTTCTAGTTCTCAATTCTTGTAAGTCATGATCGTTATAATTAATCACAATCGCGACTTGTGCGAAAATTGCAGCAGTTTAGCAGTTATTTGACTGTTATTACTCCGAACTCTATAAATTAATGTGTGAGTGTTCATTATTTCTCACTTTTGAAATCTGAATTTCTTACCTTTCAATCACAATTCAGTTCCAAATCTGAAACCATCCCATTTCTTTCAAAAATTCTTTTATTTCAAAATGGTTCAAACAATCCAACCTAGTTCCTCCCTCAAACTTACAAGAATGGTATGAGGCACCATTTCCGATCTATTCCCATGAAGAAGGAGATCATTAGGAGCAAGGTTGCTGAATACAAAAGTTCCTACACCATTCATAGGAACAGTTTCATCAATCTTGGGGTTTATGATAGGGTAATGTACTATCTCTGAATTCTTAACTTTGTCATTTATTCAAACATGTCTCTGGGGAATAGTGTGGAAAACTGTATGGAGATGTTGGTAACATTGGCATGGAAGAACGATAAGAAGAACTACGTAGTTTATCGTTATAATGGAAAAGAATATTAGTTGACAAGGAAAACACTAGACAAATATATGTGATTTCCAAATGATTACTACAAAAAGATGCTTCCTGGATGGGATCATTTACCAATATGGAATCGCTTGACCAGCCAAACTAAGTTCAAACAAGCATCTGCCTATAGCCGGTGGATTCGTGATCCTTGTTTGCTGGCGTTGCACTTTTACTTAATTGGTGCATTGTTTGGTAAGTCAACTTTCGATCTTGTCATTCCTGAAGAATTGTTTGTGATAGAAGCAATTTGGAATGGCACACCTATTGATGTTTTGGGGATAATGATGGAGACACTTATGTCTGCTGCACAAAATCCTTGAATGATAGAATATGGGTGTCGAAAGATGGCAAATCTATTGGGACAGATTGGGAGAATGCCCTATTCCATTAAAATCTTTACTGATGAAGATGAGATTCCGAAATTAACAATGGAAGTATTCTTCGAGTATGGATTTCTAGTAAAATGAATTGGAGAAAACATGATCACTCATGATTGGAAATCATGGGAGGAGAGAGTGGAAGCTGATAGAATAAGAGAAAGGGAAATTGCAAAGGAAGAAGAATGTAGAACAACTAACTTCCAGAGAAAGTTGAAAGAACTTATGGAGGTGCAAATCTCATTCATAGGAAGATCGATGTTATTCATACGTTGATGTTTGATGTTGAGTGAGATCTACGGAAATCTTATTATGAGATTGACCTGTTGACTGAATCGATTTCCTCTAAATAATTATTCACTTTTCACCTAAGTTTAGGATTTTGTATAGTTTGTTGTTTGTTGTTTGTTTGTTTTTTTAATTGTATGTCTATTAATGTATGATAAGTATGAAAATAAATTTGAACAACAAGATGTTGATATTCAATTATTATCTTCACCATAAATCATTCCAGCTATGAAAATAGTAAAAATTTATTTATATTTAACATGTTTGTTTTTCTAAGTTTTTCTAGGACTAAGTCTAAAAATTGAAGAAATAGAAGAATTGAAGAAGGTTGTGACCATGACTATAGACCACGCCCGTAACATTATACAGTAAAACTTTCTGTTTCTATTTTGAAGAAAATCACAATCGTGACATGCCTTCACGATCGCAATACAAAGAAAAATATGATCATTACAGATCGCGATTAACACGTGACAGATGTCTGAAACTTCCATTAACGGCTAGTTTGAAGGAAAAATGACTATATTGACTATTTTGGCCAATTAGAGACCTATTAGAACTCTATATAAAGGTCTAGATTGAAACCATAACCACCACAACCTTCTACTAAGCTTTCTAAAGTTCTGATTCTTTCATCTCTATTCTTCTACATTCCAAACCCTTTTCAACCTTTACTTCAAAATCTAACATGCCTCGTGTTAAGTAGCTGCCAATAGAAGAGAAATCATCAACAAGAAAATGGTTGTCCTTTTCCCATTCGTTCACTTGAGGAGGGGAAAAGATTCCAAGTTCTAAGCAAATTGGAAATCACCGGTATGATCTTTCTTGATTTGGTTTTCTTGGAGACTTTAGGCCTAAATGAGTAAATGAGGATGTATATCTCTAATTTGGGTTTAAGCACATTTGTGGAGATGTGATTTCCACAAAATTGCAAGTGGATTTTGGAATGTCTAGTGACATTCGATTTTGAAGACAAAAGGAAGAGGGCAATTCAATTTCGCAACCAAGGTAGACATTATACCGTCACAAGAGAGATGATGAGTACTTGGTTCAGGTTTGAAGTCAAAAATTCATCAAGCATGATGGAATCTTTTCAAGAAAATAGAATTTTGGCAGATTTGATGGGTAAGCGAACTTTCGTTCCCAAAAATTCTCCAAATAAATTGATTAAGAAAGAATGCATTCTCTTACTTCACAAATACCTCGCCACTTCGGTATTTTGTCAAGTGGAGAATACAAAGGTCAAAAAGAGAGATTTGTTTGATCTTTCTTACTCAATGAATAAGCAAAAAGCAGAGTTCGTGGATATAATTTGGGACATGATGAAGAAGAATTCAACAAACATGAGGAACAAGATTTGGGCGGTCGACATTATCACCGCCATCATAATGGGTGCACGAAATGAACTTCCCTACGTTCAACAACAGTGTGAGTGCTTTTGATATATGGATGGGAGTTACTTGAAGAATACCAGACTTCTTCAAGAGAATGATGGTGTCTATTCTTTCTACTCCTACTCCAACCGCACCAAGAAACTAATCTCGACTCATGAAGATTCTTCCATTGATACATCTGATCCAATTGCTAGACGTCATCATGGAAAGGCTCCGATGATTGAAGAAGAAGAAGAAGATGAAGAAGATGAAGCTTTGAAAGATTGGAAGGTGGTTATGTACCAAAAGCTAGACAATTGCTTAGCGGAACTTGGAGGAATGAAAAAAGACATGAAGATTCTAAAGAAGAGTAATAAATCGATGATTCGAAAACTACTATCTTTCTTTAGAAAACAAAATTGTCAATTTACTCCTAGTCCCTCGGATTCTCCTTCTCAATAAAAAAGGGTTCACCCTTCTCAATACTCCTAGTACCTCGGATACTCCTAGTCATTTTTAGTTAAATTTCTCACAATGAGGACACTGTGTTCTTTAGTGTGGGGGGCATTTGTAAAAATCCCAAAAATCCAAAAAAATCGAATAAAATAAAAAAATGTTGAAGAATATGAAAATTTTCTTGATTTTGTGTTATTTATACATTATCCATACCTATACTATACTAACATATGTTCTAAGGTTATTATGAGTGTTAGGTATTACAAGTTCGATGTTAGTGTATAATTCAAACAAAATCAATGTTTCGAGTATGAGCGCACATTGAGAGTGTGAGCGCTTTTGGCACAACATATAACATTTAGCAAGGATGAGTGATGAGTAACATTTGAAAGCAACATTCCAAGTAAGTTTCAATATATATTTCAATGCAACATGAATTAGTATAAGTTATATAGTTTTAGTTTAATGCTACCGATAAGTTTTAATTGGAGTAATATCTAGTAGTGTTCTTACTATAATTTTTATATGCTATTCTCAAATACGTCCTATAAGTATTGAGTATGTTTAAAGTGTAAGGAAACCATAGCCATAATACTTTGAAGTGATCAATAAAGGATGAGGCTATTAAGAGAAAAAATCAAAAGAAAGAGAGGATAACCAAGAGTTATGCAAAAGGTGAGGAATGGTACGGAGCAGAAACTGCAACCATTCATGGAGTGAAAAAAAAGAAGCATAGCATGAAAAATGGGTGCAAAGTGCGAATCTGTACTTAAAAAACATATGCTGCAAAAGAAAAAAATGAGAGAAAGTGATATAGAGCATAAAATGCACTACTAAGAGTGTTTTTAGCATCCTAGGTTACCTAAAAATGCCTTAAGATCAATCTTTTCAAAGTGTGCTCCCTTTGTCCTTTGTGCTTTATACTATGCTTATTAGAAGGAAATATTCGAGCAAGCATATAAAGCTTATATGAAGACGTGATTTGGTTGGCCCTCCATTAAGTTTAAAGGTATGAAACTATACTATATAAATTGCACATTACTAATTTGTGGTAAATTTCAAACACTTTACTTGAATCTTATTTAACGAGGGAATGTAGTACTCATTACAATAGTCTTTCGCCAAATGAGGTAAGAACTTGCCTTACTATTTGTACACTTCTATTGTGTTTACCTTGAGGACAAGGCAAAAGTTAAGTGTGGGGGTGTGATAAGTGTAAAATTACACTTATTATCATGATATTTTTACTTATAAAACGATATGGTTTAAAGTGATTTTATACTTCATACAAAAGATTTCACGTGGTATGTAGTTGTTTTTTATGCAAGTGCAGTAACTAGGTGAATCTTGGGAGTAAAATGATCAAATATGGATTTCTATGTAAAAAGAGTGAAAAAGGTGCAAAAAGATGCATGGAAAACAAGGAATTGGCTTAGGATCGAAGTTGTCAAAGATCGGTAAAGTTACAAAGAAGAACTATGAAGAAAAGGACATGTCACGATCGTGACACCCATTCGCGGTGACGACTTGTCATCCTTCACAAACAGAGAGTTACAAACTATTGTTCACGATCGTGACATGTATATCATGCTCATGACTTATGATAGTTTTTGGTAAACTCTTCTCAACTATCAACCGCCGGATAAGAATGATCAACCGCCATCAACTGTTTGATGAATTGACACCTTTTAGAAGCAATCCAATCATGAAAAGGTGCCTTTCCATTGTAGATGAGGATGAAACCTTGCATCCAATCATATTGAAGTGATGCAAGCATTTGCCAATAGACATAACTCTTCATTTGCATAGATGCAACCCTTCAGACTCTATAAATAGAGTCCGAAACCAACCAATTTCGTGGTGCATGGAGTGTGTGCATAGGCATAAGGCATGATACACATTAGAGAGTGAAAATTGTATATATTTCACTAGTTCAAAGTGTTAGTGAGAAAAATGTATAAGTGATTCGATTCTTATTTCTATCACTAGATTTCTCCACAAATTCGAGCAATTATTGTATGAGTGTAATTGCAAAGCAATTATCAATAAAAGTTTCTGCTCGTCAACATTCATTTATTCGATATTCACTAAGAATAGCATCCTAGCGGAGATTCTGTACGAGTCAAGACTGAATTCAAAGTAGACGCAGGAATTGTGGGAATTTACACCTCCCATTGAAAGAGTGGATACGGTTTGATCAACTTTAGCTCATACCTTTCAACTTTACTTTGTTTTCTACTTATACTTTCTATTTCGAAGTTTGTGATATGTCTATGTGTCATAACAAGTATTTCATCTTGTGTCATTTATATTAATAAAGTTATATGCTTTCGAGTTGACTTTAGGAGTGATTTTGGGGTTAGCAAGATTGTATATAATCACTGGATCTGTGATTATAACGTTGTTTAGTGAGCCAACATTTTTGGAGTGGTACCTTGCTAGATATGGCTATGTGAGAGCGACCCGTACTAAGCATAATATTATTTTTATCCAGGTTTTTATAAGTGACATAATTCGTTTACCCTAGATTTAGAAAAGCCATTTCATGTGTTGCTCTATGGTAAATTATTGAATATTTGAGCGTTTAGAACCGTGTTTGTTAAAGTTATCTGGTGTTAGAAATATTCTTAATGATTTTGCGTGTTTTTCGCTACTATACTTGTTCTTAGAAAATATCTATATTATTTACATCTTCTCTAGTCTATAGGGTTACATATAGTGTGTGTGGATAGAGAGTTCGCTATGTTCATAAGCATTAGCGAGAAAATGTTTAAGTGATTTGAATTCTTGTTTCAATCACTAGATTCTCTATATTCTTGAGTGATTGTTGTGTAAGTGTACTTGCAAATCACTTATCAATAAAAGTTTTCATTCTTCAATATTCGTTTATTCGATATTCGGAAAGAATAGCACCTTAGCAGAGGTTCTGTATGGGCAGAGACCGAATTCAAAGCAGACGCAGAAATTGTTGGAATTGACGACTCCCATTAAAGAGTGGATACCGTTTGATCAACTTTAGCTTTCACT
The DNA here is from genome assembly GCA_949673415.1 of Euphorbia schlechtendalii. NCBI lineage: Eukaryota > Viridiplantae > Streptophyta > Magnoliopsida > Malpighiales > Euphorbiaceae > Euphorbia > Euphorbia schlechtendalii. The sequence goes on along the minus strand of CATIWQ010255538.1, from coordinate 1,023 downwards.
TGCATACCTTACAACTTTGCTTTGCTTTCTTCTTATACTTTCTATTTCGAAGTTTATGATATGTCTAGGTGTCATAATGCGTATTTGGTGTTAAGTCTTTTATATTAATCAAGTTATGTGCGTTGTAGTTATTTTAAGAGTAGTTTCGGGGTTAACAATATCGTGTATAATCACTGGATCTGTGATATAACGCTGTTTAGTGAGCCAACATTTTTGGAATGGAAACTTGCTAAATGTGGCTATGTGAGAGCGACCCGTACTAAGCATAGTATTGATGTTGTCCAAGTTTTCAAAATTATCTTATTTCATTTGCTCTAGGTTTAGAAAAGTTATTTCATGTGTTGCTCTGTGGCGAATCATTAAACATCTGAGTGTTTTGAACCGAGTCTGTTAGATTAGTTTAGTGAATCGTAACATCTTTGTTGAACTTGCATGTTTTCTCTGCTATACTTATTCATAGTGAAGATTCTATATATTTAGATTCTCTAATCTTCCACATTTATATGTACTCAACTTTTCATTCAAATCGTTCTATCCAAAAATCTCAAATCTATTTTTATTTTCTTTTACTTTGTCTTTCCTTGTTGATCCTTAGACCTGGTTCCTTCCCTGTGGGTTCGATATCTTTTAAAACTACATCGAAACTGTATACTTGCAGTTATCATCATTTTTCTATTTGATAAGAGGTATTGACAACTCCTACATTTTTCATGAACAAGTTTTTGGCACCATTATTTGAGGATAAGCCTTACGAAACGAGTGTAGCCATGTCTCACGAACAAGTTCTTGGAACCATTAGTTATTAAACTTATCAGTGGAAAAGTGGTGAACAAGATTTTGGCGCCGTTGCCAGGGAAGGCAATAGCGTTCTAAGGATCAAAATTCCAAGGAAGTTAAGTAAGTTCTAAAGTTTTTATTTGTTTGTTTTATTTTCTATACCATACAATTTTCTAAATTTCATTCTAGATATGAAAAGATTATGAAATATTCATCTTAGAGGTGATACGTCATAATATTTCATCT
>CATIWQ010255527.1:0-10011 GCA_949673415.1 Euphorbia schlechtendalii | reverse complement strand
ACTTTATATACTAAAATTAAATAGATCGTGCACCAAATAATCATATAGTGAATACGTTAAATACCCAATAGGTAAAAAGTGAATACGTGAGACACCAAATAGGCAATTTCAATATGTTAGACACTAAAAGGGTATTTGAGGTATAGAACATGCCCTAAAAAGGTATTTAATCCCATAATTCATACATTACATATTTGAATTGTTTAAAATTCCTTTTGGTGATTTACAGTTTGAGAGGTAGTTTCCCTGTTTTCCACACACATTTCCCAAAAATCTGTTTTCCTTAAAAATTACTTGAAAGTACAACGTGAAACAGTTTTAGAATCGCGAAAAGCAATGTCAAAAGTATCTTTATGAGTTACTTTGTATTCCTCTATTTATATATGTTAACAAAATTCAATATTAAAAAATTCACATAACTCATGCACCTCATATGAAAAGGCATATGAAGCTTGATACAATATCACAACACAAGTTATAAAAAAAGAGCTCTAATCAAATTATGCGTATTTAACACACGTTGGGTCAAACCTAACAAATATCTTAAATCACCAACTAATTAATCAAGGCAGGTTCTGGCACAAAATTGCAAACTAAGCAATGTAAATTTGAAAATACAATGAAGTAAGCATGAGTGTCTCATAAATTCAACAGAGTTTACATTTGTGCATGTATAAATTACACAGATTCTTGACTTCACATCCACTCAAAAAAGAAAGATGCTAAAAGTCCCTTTGTTAGAATCACAACCCAAAAACTCTTGTTTCCTTCTCTTTTTTTCATATGAAAATTAATTTACATATAATTAAACCCCTATTTTTTTTAATCCTCTTATTTATGTATGTGCAATACTTAAAAATAAAAAAAAAAAACTTAAAATTTAAGTGCCAATATCCCAGATTTGAGTGAGTTGCCTACTTGAACTAGAAGACTTTCTCCACCTGGATAGGCGCATTAAGAAAGTTAGTACTTCAGACGGGTCACATAGCGAGTATTTCGCGTCGGTATTTTTCGGACTCGATGCTACTATTATTGAAAACCCTTGTCCCCTGCTTTTTATTGCCTGCATCATAATCAATTTAATCGCATACTTAGTGAATAATTTATAGAGGGGACATATTAATTCCGAAATATTACCTTAAAAGCATCTTCATCTGTTCGATCATCTCCGATGTAAACTGCTAGAACATCGTTAGAGTTGCTTAAGCCTAGTGTGTCTAGTAAATACTCCAAGGCATGGCCTTTATCCCACTCTATTGTTGGCCGTATTTCCATTACCTTTATACAAATTTTCACAAATTGGATTATCATTTTAATCTTAATAGTTACAAACATATGAATTGTGGTTAGTTACCTTTTTACCAAAGTTTAATTTAAACTCCGGATAATGCTCGAGTACAGATCTCACATGCTCTTCCAATGTTTCATAATCCTGAAATCAGAAGTTTGTATTAATGATTGGTGAAAAAAGAAGATTGTTTAAGAAGCAAAGGGCAGGACATATATAAGAAGTCTGTAAATACCTCTTCTCGAACTTGTCGGAAATGTACAGAGATGCAAAATCGGTTATCTTCGATCCTAGCACCTTCAACTTTCGTGACTTTGTCCTTCAGTGCTGTCAGAATCTGCAACAAAACACATATTGTAACTTATTATTATTACAAGACAAGCACCAGCTCCGAAAATAACGTTGTTAAAAGTGATATATTTGGTATTGCATAATTGGATATTCTTAGTCAGGTAGAATGAATTGTATGCAAGGATATCCGGTTGACATTATGCTAAAAAATACTATTTATGATGAAGTTGAAATGTTGACTTTGTCTTTAAAAAGGCAAAAATTATAGACAAGCTAAGTTTGATTACCTTTTGAATTGCAGGCAAAAATTTCTTAGCAGGTTGAAAAAGCACTTCATTCCCCTACCAAATAAAACATGTATTACTAGTATTAACTATAAATGGAAGATTTTCATATCCATTAATATGCCTACTCTTGTGTTTTAATATATGTATAATATGTTGTGGATTTTGTACCTTTTTATCATGAGGTGAAGTAAGCAATTTGCCGTCACAGGTTTTAATTGGCCGTGGCGGTGCCATAATATCCATCCCATGGCTTCCAGCATAATATACGTTACTCAACTTCACAAATTCTTTTACCTGCATTAATCATACCGCGATATATCAACTATGTATGACTTATGAATGTATGTATGCATGCATGCATGTACATATACCGCAATATTACCTTGTCTCTGCTTCTACCACTGATTATAGCTGTTGGAAAATACTTGCCAACTTCACGAACAGCAGCACGCATCTACAAGCAAAGACATGCCATGTGAATATTATAGTTTTAGAATTCTAAGAAATTAATGAACATGTTTAACTTCACAATTATTAACTAATTATAATGTTCACCTCATCAGACATGAAGGCAAGATCAGGATCATCAACAATGGGGGAAAGGGTACCGTCATAATCTAAAAAAACGGCTATCTTTTTCCCCTTTGCCGCTTTCATCATCTGATCAAAGCATCTTAATGCAGAAGGATGCTCCACCTGATGTTGCGGTTATTGTTAACAAGGAAAAATTAGTGTCAAATTATAATTAGATTACCAATTTGTCAAAATGGTGATTACTTACCATCCAAGAATTGTAACTTGCATCTCTAGGGTTACCGAGAGTGATGAAATTCGGGGTTTTCGTATTTACAGGGCCATCGCTAACAGGCTGCATTTTTTGTTTACTGGAAGATGATGATCTTTGAAATCCCATAACCTGGTTCAACTTGGCGATGTTTCTCTTCAACATATCTGTTGTTTAGAGGAAAAGGAAATGAAATATTTAGCGCCACTAATTTTGTATACATTTTAGCATTTATTTGAGAAGTAACTTTAAGAACACTCAATTGATTATGAAACTCATTAATTCAATTTTTTTAGTCAATGGTTGTTGCTCGATTGACAGTTGGCTCTCACTTGTCAAGAAACTTAATTAACCATTGACTTTTTAATTAAATAACAAAGAAAACCCCTCAATGTCATTTACTATTGACAACAAGCTATTGCACCTATGAATCCCAAATAGATTACCAGAGAAATTCACTGAAAATTTAAGCTGATGAGTGAGTAATATCCTGCAACCGCTTTGTTAAATCACCTGCAATAGTATTAAATCTATCAAACACATACTAATTTAAAACAAAATGAGGTCTATAAAAAGGAATATAAAATTGTTGAAAAAGGAACAAACAATCATGGGTGGGAGCAAAACCAACAAGGCAAAACACTTCAATATAAAATGAATATAAATAACAATAAACAATGCTTGTGCATGAGTTTCCTATCTATTTACATGCAACATATCTTACATGGGTCCCATTACGTGAAAACTAATCCCATACACTTAAGACAATTCATGCAATTTATTTATCGATAACATCACCATCGTTAATTCTAACAAAATTGTTGGTATGATTTTCTAATTTATTATACATATCATATAAAAAAGAAGAGATTTTCAATTTTTTAAATCTGTAGTCTCAAGTAATATGATCCTCACATTCAAGGGTAAAACATTACGGGGTAAAATATAAACAGTAGGGCTCCTTATTTTTTCCAATTCATCCATTGACTCCAAAAACTCCTTCAAATAGGCTATGAAATGTATTATTTTACCTTCTAAATATCATGTGTCAGTTTCTTGTTGGAGAGAAAAAATATAAAAATTTGACATTTTTTATCAGTCAAACTAACCAGAAATTGACATGTGATATTCAGATGATAATATGGTGTAGTTTTAAAAAGTTACGAGGCTACAATAACCTTTTCAAATTTCAAGGAACAATTTCACAATGAAATAAACTTTAAAATTATAACTTAAAATTTGTAAAATTGAACATCCACACGAATATTGAATTTGGGCTAAAAATATGAACAATTTTTCCTTTCGCACAGCTCATACAATTAATGTTGGTGCAAAAACTATTACCAAGTAACCAAAAGCTAGTACTATTGATGAACACAAACCAAACTAAAGATCATTATTAATTTTAAATTTCCATGTGCAAATTTTTAGAAGTAATAGAACTACTATCAAAAACTCATAATCTTCATCTGGAGATAATTCATGTTTTACTTTCGTTTTTTAAAGAACTGCTTAAAGATTCCAATTTCAAATAAATTTGTTAATGGAATCCTCTTGTCATGAGCAAACATATTTCTCCTGTAAAAAACATCACATGATTAATAAAAGAGAGAGTTGTACATCAAGCATCAATTATGCAGTATATGTTAAGGTCCCTTTCAACATTAAACTAAAACCACGAGAAATTAATATGAAAACAGAAGCTAAACAATTACATAAAATTTATAAATTGTTTTTCAAAAAAAAAAATTTATAAATTAAAAACCCTAAGTGGAAAGATGCAGTGGGAACCATATTTAAGAAGTTTGTTAATTAAGTAGGGTTGCCTTCATCCGATTCAGCTTGATAATGACATTATAGCTAAAGTTTAAATGGTTAAAACACTTTAGCGAATAATACAATGCGTTTTTATAGTTCCTTAGTTAGGCTCCACTTATTTAATTCTAAATTCTAAATAACTGCCACCTTACCTCATCTCAACCCAAATTATCTATATATTATGATATTATATCATATATACTTGGTGACTTTATTTATTGTAGCAACAAAATAAAGCCTAAAATTAATCAGACACAACCAAGTTATAAAAATCAAAATTATCAGCTTTCTATGATTGCGCTCCAATTATCGAAATAAGACATGACTCGTTTGCCATTATTAATTTGAGAAAAAATAAATAAAAAAAGGTATTTAGCTTAATATACCGACCAAGTACACAATTAAATAAACCTATGTGAACTCCGAAAAGAAAAGGCAAATTGAAAAAAGAGAAGTAGAGATCAAGACGTTTGTCACAGAAGAGATAAAAAGAGTTAAGGAACTTAGATTATATTCGGAGTATGAAAATTATTAAACCTTAAATACTTGTATAGAGCTGCATGTGTTTTCTCTTCGGTTCCCGTTGAAAGGGAAATTCTAATACTAATATTTGACAGTTCCAAGAAAATAGTATAATTTTCCTCAAACATTAACATAGCATAGCAACACATGATCATGAATATTATATAGTACTTCCCAGTGATCGATACTTATACGTGCAAGCTTTACGCATAACTATATGACACACAAAGTTTAAAAAAAAATGCCAGAAAAATTTGAGTTTATCAAGATATGTTAGCTGAGGGATCCTTAATCCTCTCAAACTTAAAATGTTAATAAAACTATAACATGTCACATTTCTACTTTAAACAAAGGTTAAGGGGAAAACCAAAAATACTACCCTATGTATCTCAATAAATTAGATCTCAATGTAAAATAACATGTAACTTCAATACTCATAAAGAAAATATAAACTATAACTAAATCCGTTAATTGGCGCGCCTAACTCACCCACAAAACATTTTTTTTACAAATTTTGCTATATATATCACCGGTATGACAGTTTTTTACATATTACAAGTTTCTAGCGACACAATGCTCAGTATATTACTATCCGAAAAACCATTGCCCAATTGGTGTTGTTTTTCATTCAATGAAATTTATTAACCAAAAAAAAAAAAAAAACTCACAACTCTTAATTAAAATAGTGTTAATCGATGTTTCTCAAAACTTCTCGTTATGGCCTTATTATTTAGTATAGGATTATTCTTTTAAGTATAACTTACTTTAAAGAATAATCAGAGAACATTTCATTATCAAAATTATAAAAAGTAGCAAATTATCTTTAAGGAAAGAAAAAGAAAGATGGGACCAATAATAGGTTTTGCTCCCATTTTCCCACACTTCCAACAATGCGCCACCTTCGCCGGTGACACGTGTAAGCGTTAAAGCCACAAAGTTTAACCTATTCTTTGGATTAAAAAATAAAGAAAAGAAGAAGAAGATGGTCCAATTGACTTTTGAAGCCGAAAGTGCGAACCAAAATGAAGAACAATTGTTTAATCAAATTAAAACAGACAGCTAGCTAGTGCAAATACTGATGAAATTTGTTTCACAATAATAAAAAGAAAACCATGTTTTTTCTTATCAATTTCTTGTGTTTATTTATATTGTTGCTGGTAGACATCGTTTGGAGTCCGCCCAAATGAAAATGAATATATTTACAGGTAAATATTTCAGGTCTTTGTTCTCTAGTAAGCTTAAATGAATTAGTTTTTAAACATATTTAAAATCAAATTTATAATTATACGATGTTGAATTAAACTGATCTAAATTGAACTGCATTGATATAAAATTCAAGAAAACACGACTTTATAGAGTTGTATACAGCTGGACAGTCGTTTCCATATAACGAATTACTTTCCAAATCCTAAAGCATGTACTGAAATTGGGTTTAACTAATTATTAATTAATAAAACTCTTATTTAATTGATTAGGTCAGACTACATGGCTTCTCTCATGGGCATGTGTCTCTCATATTTGATTTTGGTGCGGTGAGTTCAATAATGGAACTTTCTGTATTTCTATGCATCAAAGTCGAAAGTAAGCATGATCGAAGGCTTGAAAAAACTATTACTTTTTTTAAAGCTAAATTTACTCCTCACTATCCAACCTTTTTCAATTTACCTTCAAAAAGTGAAGACAACAATTTTTTTTTCTGATCTTGACTTCACTATTGAATACAATTTTGATTATACAAGGAACAGAATGCTTATAAGTGAACAAGAAAGGAATAAACAGAAGTAAAAAAAAAGAAGACAAGGTCAGAAATTTGAAAAAGTAAACAAAAACAAATTCAATCCATTATGAGTGTACAATTTTAACAAGGCAAAATTGCTTCACGCAAAAGAATCATAACATTAAGGGATATTAAAAGGAAAAATTGAATTTTACAATAACCTACACATTAATTAATAGAAAACTTGCCGTTATAAAATAATTATTTTATCTACTAGGAGTATCAAATTATGTTTGCAATTTTAAAACCAAAATCACTCTAATTGACCATCTGGGGCTCAGAATTAAATCATTTATTATTTAAAAGTTGTCATTTCTTTCATTTTATGATAATTAATAAAGTAATTAACATCGTTATACTAATCAAATAGTATAAGGTTGTAACCGTTTTACGAGGTCCTTTCCTTTCAAAAAGACAAACTAACTTCTACTGGGCCCACAACAACTGGACCTTCTACCCTGGACCGTCTAAAAGGTGGACCCTAGAATCTTTGCATGCCACGTGTCCAGTCCAATCATCTAACAAATTGACAAGTCGCAGTTGCTCCAACTGTTTATTCAACGGTGTGGGGTCAAATGGGCCCCTTAAGCCCAGTTCACTTATGGGCCCTATTACCAACGTGTACGATCCAGATTCCACGCTTTACTACTGGTCTCTCTAAAACGAAAAAGAAGCAAAAGGTGCCATAAAAAGTAACAGAAAATAAAAAGTGTGGAGACTAGAGACCTGGCAAAAGTAGGAAATCCTAGGCGCGTGATAAACAAGACACCTACGAATAGCTACAGGGGTGAAATTCACCTCCAAGAAAAGCGCGTGGTTGTACTAGACTTTTTTGTGCAGGAAAAAAAACTAACATCAACTGCTTTTTCGTTTTATTCGCAGCTTTTCTCGCGATTTTGCAGCTTGGAAAGCAAAGTTCTGGTTCAGAGCATTAAAAGTTAATTTGACAGTTATAATTTCAAAATTAATGCTAAAATAACTCTTTAATCATAAAAGCTTCTATTCCTATATCCACCGGTTCTCCGATCACGGCAAGAAGAAGGACAATGATTCCCGATGACATTTTAAACAAAAAAAAAATAATCACAGAAATTACGAAAATCGATATCTTGAACAGAAGCGAATTAACGGATGTAGAACAGAGACATGAAGAAATAAATAGAAACGGTATGAAAATTAAAAGGAAAAACTTACAGAATAAAATAGGCTACTGTGTTGTTGCTGCGAAAGATTGCGAGAAAATGAGAGAGCGGAAGGGTAAAAGAGAAGAATGAAATGAGTGAATAATAACTAAAAAAGCATATATTTATAGGGGAAAGAGGAGAGGGTTTTAGGGGATTTGGAAGTTTGCAGAGAAGGTGATTGTTTGGATCCCATTGCATAATAACTTCTCCACCTTTTTACTACTTTTTGAAAGTTTTGCAGATTTTGACATCTTCATTTACCAAAATGGCCTTACGCTTTGTGTTTATTGTTTTTACTAGCCCTTGCCTATTTTCCTTTTCGTATTTTATGCCATAACATTTTTATTCATAATACACTTCCATTTTACAAAGGTGAAAAACTATGGATTGAACAACATTGAATTTCTTGCAACGGAAATTCTTTCAAGAACATGCACCGTATTCTTTAATGTATTTAATTTTTGCTAGCCTTCAAGTTTAATGTCATCAAAATCATACCAAATATGAAATCGAAAAAGTTAATGATTCACGGATTTTTAATTTTCTTCAACTGATTGTTTTTTTAAATTAAAAACTTAAATAGAAATATCCATTCATCTAACATTGAGTATAAGTTATGATTATGAGTAATTATAAAACCATATAAATAAACAATTATCTAAACAAAATTGCAATACAAACAACCAAGTGGATTTTTTATGGAAGAAAATAATTACATTGAAAATTTAGTGATAAACTTTTATTTCTTTTAAATTCAAAATAATATTTAAACAATATAAATAAACATAATATCACAATGATATTATAATACATTCAAAATAACAAATTGAAAGACAATAAAAAAATAAATAATAATAGATTTTTATCACTTTTAGAAAAGTGTGTATAATAAATAATATTTTTAGATAATTTTTTTATACAATATTTAAAATTAACAAAGTTAAGAGGAATATTTAATTTTGGTGCAAATTTATAAAAAATACATTGTAATTTTACTCATTTATAACGAATTCTGAGATTTCTTTTTGTAAAAAGAGTATGTGATTTTAAAAAATTTACAAACAATGATCCTCAATATTAATTTATGTAACAACAATTGGTAATTTTGTCGGCTTAAGTATTTTTTAATTAAAACATGATGATAAACTTAAAAAAATAAAAAATAACAAAAAAATTCAAAACTTACTCAAATCTTAATGCCACGTGACTAGTCAAATCATAAATGTGTTGCTATTATTGTTCATTAATAGAATGCAAAAATAACTAACATAAAAGCACCTTAATAGCTTGTTTATTTCACAAATTATCTTAACATATAAGAATGAATAGACAATTAATTTGAAAATACATCTTTAGTAGCTTATCTAACCTATCTTCCCTATAGGATGTGATACCTATGTGTCATCATTAATTGTATAAAATGTCTATTTGATTGTCTAGATGTAGACAACCGAATAGATATTGTCTACAATAAATACACTTTAAAATAGAATAGTCAATCTATTATTCTTATCTTATGAATAAACATTGTTTATTTTTAAAACTATTATCATATCATCTAAAACAACTTCTATTCCACATGAAATCTAAACTTGAAATCCACAAACTATTAAAGATGCTCTAACAACAATTAATACTAAAAAATTGCTACTTTATTTATGTCATTATTAGCAAAGTTTATATTGTTAGTTATAAATGTTTACCAGTAAAATTATCATGTACTGAGGGTAGTTAGGCAATATACTTAGTATAGCTTAGGATGCTGTTATATAGAGGAAAACTCTACAAAAACTAAATGAGCTTTTTAGTTGTATTTTTTATTAACGATTCAATAGAAGTCTTTCTTTTACTTTTCTCCAAGAACTTATCATGGTATCAGATGTTTCTTTTCTCTCTTTCTCTCTCTCTGATTCATTTTTGCATTCTTTTGAAGACTCTGATCTTTCGTTTTTTCTCTAGCTTTTGTATTTTCTTCTTTCTTGCTGATTCTTGTTCAGTTTCTTTCTCTGTTTCTTGAGATTAAGATGGCTAGAAATTTGATTCGCATTGATGAAAATTCT
>CATIWQ010255505.1:0-32378 GCA_949673415.1 Euphorbia schlechtendalii | reverse complement strand
AGTAGACTTGGTTTTTGCTTTTTCTTTGGCCCTCGAAGTCCCTTCCTTTTCCAGCGTGCTGAGACAGTGGTACGTGTACCGCGCACGGTCCTGCCCAGCCGCAGGTGGGGAACTTCATGATGTGTGCCTTGTTCCCGAGTCACTTATTCGCCTTTCTTGGCAGAGCTTTCTAAGCACTTCTTGCTCCTCCTTTCATGAATACAAGATCTCATTCATCATGCTTTGCATTAGGGCCATAGCCGCATTTTGCTGCTCGTTTTGCTTGATAAGCATGGCCATCATGTCTTGTTTTTCTACTTTCCTCTTCTTCTTCTCATTCGTCATTGGTCTCGAGGAGCTGAGTGTTTCTACTCGTGGAGGAATATCGGTGACTGCCTTCGCCTTTCCCGCTTTGTCTCTGGGCTCTAGTGTGTCCAAGAGTAGGGCAGTTCTCGGAGGAGGAGATTTCGTCGGTCTGTTTGGGGGGCTAGTCATTGTTTGGGATTGTTTACCACGCTCACCGCACCAATTTGATGTCCTTCAAAAGTGGTCTTCCGCTTTCCGAGTCTTCGAAGGTCCTGCAAAACAAATCCTCGGTCGGAAGTGTTTCCAGCGAAGATCCTCCGATGATCTAGTTAGTGGTCAGAGTAAAGGGGGTCTTAGTAAAGTTCTTTTATGATTACGTACCCTTTTTCCAGTTAAAGACTTGCCATTTATAGGATTTTTGTATAGTGATGTCATGCGGGACCTATCTGTAAGAGGTACACGTGAGGCCCGCCGCTTGGGGGTCTTGTCCGCCGTCGAAGCATTAAATGATTCATCTCTGTCAGTTGGTAATTCATTTAATGCGGCAGAGGAGAGAGAAACGTCAGAGTAGTGGGTTCTGAGGGTGTGGTCTCGGCGAAGTGGCGGTGGGTAACGCCGAAGGTTATTTAATTTGGTTATATACCTCGGCGAGACGTCGTGCTGACAGGGTCTCGGCGCGTAGTGATGCCAAGGTACACATTTGTTTGGCCCGTGATTTTTGGATCTCCTAATGGGCTTGAGGCCTTAATGGGCCTTGATATCAACTATTTTTATTGATGATGAGGAAAATGAAGCTCAACGAGATGGTATGGGAAAAGAAGAGCCAATAGATGAAGAATTCTGTATCAGTCTTTTGAAGATAAGGAATATGTTCAACTTAATGATGACTTGGATAATTTTCACGTAGTTTAGATTATTGGGAATTATTATTTTAGCCTATAGATTTCCGGATTTTCAATTAATATGATAGACTTTTTTATTTTACTTTGATGGTTTTAAAACTAAGCAAATTTACTGGTGCGCCTAACACCTTAACAACTAGGGTTTGAATCTATTTGGCTTATCCTTGTGTCACTGTTGACTATTGTTTTCGTACTTTCATCAATGTCATCGTTTACATTCATTCTTCAAAGAACATTTCAACATAATGATAAAATCAAGAAGTGGTTCCCTGCAGTTTTTCTTAGACCTTGTTTGGTTCATGGTTTTTTCATGATATGGTATGGTTTTAACTTAAATTCACTTGCTTGGTTGTTCCATTATCTTCATGGTACGGTTCTCTCATGGTTTTTTCATGATTCCGAGAACCATGAAAATAGAATAACAGATTTGATGGTTCTCCACGGTTCTCCTTTAAATCAAACTACCATCCCGTACTATCTATCTAAACTCAAAATTTAAAAAAACCATATCTTACCATATTGTACCATACTTTAATGAATCACAGAGAACTATCATCCAAACAAAGCCTTAATTTCTCCAAACATTAATTTTGTAAGAAACACAAATACAAATTTTCATAACCCCGAGATGTACTTTCCTTTAAACCAAATGGCCGGGTTCATCTTTTCTATTTGATTTTATTGTCTGTCTAAGTAAGGATCTGTACTGCACTAGACAATATAAGCCCAAGTCAACCTTTAATATGTTAGAAAAGTCCATGAAAGGATTGACCCAAATGCCTAAGAGAAGTCAACAAAAGAAAGGAAAAGAGACATAAATTAAAACAGAAGAAACTGCAATGGAAATGCAAATTGCATTCACATTGATGGGCAGTCACGAGAAGCAACTCATTAATTAGTTGCTGAATTTTTTCTTTGTTCTCTTCTTTCCAACTTTCACTATGAATAGAGGAAGGTTTTAAGGCATTAAGAATCATCAGGGAAAATTGAGAACTTGAGAGCATTTGGGGAATTAGAGAAAAATTAGTAGAGAGGAAGGTTAAAAGCGGGTCTAGCAAAAATTAAGTTTAATAATTTTTGCGTTTTTGATTACGTCTATTAAGGGTTTTTTCTTAAAGAAAATTTCTTTAAAAATTCTCGGGAATAATTGGGTGTGAGGTAAGTGTTTTGTAAGCACTATGTAACTTTCTCCATAAATAAAGTCTGTAACAACTCCGGAGAGGTAGACGAAATTGACCGAACTCCATTATCAAATATTGTGTTAATTTTCACTATTAATTTTTCGCATTCCCATTAATATGGTAGTACGGGAATTACCTTGTTTATTCTCCAACAACTAGTATCAGAGCCAAGGTTATTTCTTAGTTTGCTCTGTGATTGTAGCTTAGTCTGATCTTCCACATCAGAAAAGAACTAATTTTGGTAGTCTAGATTTGAGTGAGAGCGATGGTCGCAGATGAAGGAAAAGTTAAAATTGAAAAGTTCGATGGTTCGGACTTTGGGTTTTGGAAGATGCAGATTGAGGATTATCTGTATCAGGAAAAGCTACATCAATCTCTCTTGAAAACCAAACCAGAGGGCATGAAGGATGAAAAGTGGAAACTTCTTGATAGATAAGCCCTTGGTGTTGTTCGCTTGAAATTATCTCGAAACGTTGCTTTCAATATAGCCAAGGAAAAGTTCACGACGGATCTAATGGCAGCTCTTGCTAATGTTTATTAAAAGCCATCGGTTGCAAATAAAGTTCACCTTATGAGGTGACTATTCAACCTACGGATGGAGGAAGGGGCATCGCTAGCCCAACATCTGAATGAACTTAACACAATCACAACCATGTTAAGTTGTGGAAATTGAATTTGATGATGAAGTTCGTGCTTTAATTCTCTTATCATCTCTATTAGACAGCTGGAACACTACAGTTACAACAGTCAACAATTCGGCGAATAATATGAAGTTAAAATTCGATGATGTACGAGATCTGTTGCTGAGTGAAGATATTCGACAAAGAGAATTGGGGGAAGCATCAACCTCTTCAGCTCTACACACGGAGTCTAGAGGGTGAACTCTAGATAGGAGTTTAGATTCCAGCAGTGTTACAATTGTGGTAATAAGGGTCACTTCAAGAAGGGTTGCAAAGCACTAAAGAAAAATGGCGAAGCAAAGGAGTCAGTAAACATGGCAGGGGAAGCAGGCGATACCATGATTCTAAGCATCAACAGTCCAAATGAATCTTGGATTATGGATTCAGGGGCATATTTAATTTCACACTACCCCATGTCATGAAATCATGGAGAACTATTTCAGTGGTGATTTCGGAAAGGTTCATCTAGTAGACGATGAAACCTTAAAGATCATGGGAAAAGCCGATGTTCAATTAAAGTTGCCAAAATGGGACTGGTTAGAAGCTTCAAGAAGTGAGACATATTCATGGTCTCAAAAGGAATTTGATCTTTGTTGGAAAGTTAGATGAAGAAGGTTATACAACAACATTTACTAGTTGCGAATGGAAGATTACCAAAGGAGCACTCATCATTGCTCATGGTAAGAAGACCGGTACTCTCTATGTCACCTCCAATAACATAGAGAATATCATTGCACTAGTAAATGTTGATTCAGATCTATGGCACCAGAGGCTTGGCTATATGAGCGAGAAAGGGATGAAGATACTTTTATCAAAGGGAAAGATGCCAAAACTGAAAAGTGTAGACTTAAGCCTATGTGAAGATTGCATCTTTAGAAAATAAAAGAAAGTCACTTTTACAAAGACCGACAAGACACTCGAGGTGGAGAAGTTAGAGTTGGTCCATAGTGAAATTTGGGGGCCATCTCCAATTACATCCTTAGCAGTCTCATTGTATTATGTCACCTTCATTGACGATTCAACAAGGAAAGTTTGGGTTTATTTTCTAAAGAAGAAATTAAAAGTTTTTTATACGTTCAGAAAATGGAAGGCCATGGTGGAAAATGAAACTGGCTTAAAAGTCAAGTAGTTGAGGTTAGACAATGGAGGAGAAATACGGAGATAAAAGGTTCAGAGATTTTTGCACTGATAATGGTATCAGGATGGGGAAGTTAGTTCCAATGACACCGCAGCAGAATGGCATAGCTAAGGGCATGAATAGAACTCTAAATGAACGTGCTAGAAGCATGAGGATACATGCTGATTTGCCCAAGATATTATGGGCTAAAGCTGTCAACACTGTAGCTTACTTGATAAATTATGGACCTTCAGTACCTTTGAATGGCGAAATACCAAAACTTTGGAGCGGAAAAGAGATAAACCTTTCACACTTGAAAGTATTTGGTTGTATTTCTTATGCGCATATTAATTCTACTCAGAGAAGCAAGCTTGATGCCAAGTCTAACAAATGCGTCTTTTTTTATATGGCGGTGATGAATTTGGTTACCAATTTTGGGATTATGAAAATTGGAAGATTATCAGAAGCAGAGATTTGATATTTAATGAGAATGTATTGTACAAGGATAGGCTAACGGTAGAATCAAACAACTCCAAACTAAAAGTTGAAAGTAAGGAATTTACTGAGTTCGAGGAAATTTCTGAGAACAAAGTTTAGAATACTCTTGAAGCAGTTCTAGAGGAGCCAAGGATGCTAGAAACAAGGCGTTCAACTAGATCTTCTAGACCAACACAACGCTTCTCACCATCTATGTATTACTTGTTATTAACCGATAATGGTGAACCTGAGTGCTACACAGAAGCAATGTAAGTGGATGGTTCAACTAAGTAGGAGTCTTCTATGAAAGATGAGATGAGCTCACTCATGTCAAATCAGACGTGGGAATTAACTAAACTACCGCAAGGCAAGAAGACACTCCATAATAAGTGGATTTACAGAATCAAAGAGGAGCATGATGGGAGTAAATGGTATGAAGCTAGGTTGGTGGTGAATGGCTTTAAGCAAATGGAAGGTGTTGATTATACTGAGATTTTTTCTCCAGCTGTGAAGCTTACAACAATCAAACTGTATTGAAAATGGTAACTACCAAGAACTTACATCCGGAACAGTTAGATGTAAAGACAATATTCCTTCATGGTGATTTAGAGGAAGAGATCTACATGAAGCAACCAGAAGGCTTCATTAAAGCAGGTAAGGAAAACCTGGTGTGCAAGTTGAAGATGAGCTTGTATGGACTAAAGCAAGCTCCTAGAAAATGGTATAAAAAATTTGATAGTTTTATGGACAACAACATTTTTACGAGATGCCAAGCAGATCATTGTTGCTACATTATGAAGTTTGACAATATTTATATGTTGATGACATGCTCGTTGTGGGTTCGGACATGAAGGAGATTCAAAATTTGAAGTGGGAATTATCAATGAATTTTTTAATGAAAGATTTGGTTGCTGCAAAGCAGATTCTTGGAATGAGGATCAAGAGAGGCATGAAGTCAGGGACTCTGATGCTATCACAAGCTGAGTACATCAAAAAGTTACTAGCTAGATTCTACATGCAAGATACTAAACCATTGAGCATATCTTTAGGTGCTCATTTCAGACTTTCCAAAGAACAATCACCAAAGATGAAGGATGAACGTGCACATATGACAAAAGTTTCTTATGCATCAGCAATTGGGAGTCTAATGTATGCCATGGTTTGTACCAGACCAGATATTGCTCAAGCAGTGGGAGTAGTTAGCTGGTACATGAATAATCCGGGTAAGGTGCATTGGGAAGTAGTCAAATGGATCCTCAGATATCTGCAAGGTAGCACAGATAAGGCACTACGTTTTCAAGGTGGAGATACGACGTTGACAGGGTATGTGGATGGTGACTTAGCCGGAAATGTTGACATTAGAAAGAGAACTACATGGTATGTTTATACTCTAGGAGGTAGTGCAGTGAACTGGGTTTCTCAAGTATAGAAGATAGTTGCTCTCTCTACAATTGAAGTAGAATATATTGCTATTACGGAAGCTAGCAATGAGATGGTTTGGCTGTAAAGTTTCTTAGAAGAACTAGGCAAGAAATAAGAAAACAATGTTTTGTATTGTGATTAGTGTTTTAAAAAGCGCTAGGCACTAGTCGGGTTGCCGAAGATGAATCGGGGCCTAGGCGGGGATTAATCGGGGCCTAGGCGGACTTAGGCGGTTATCAGTATGGTTTAGGCCCTAGGCGTAGCCAGGCGGAGACCCTCAAAATAGCGCCTAGGCGGGGACTTTTAAAACAGTGATTGTGATAGTCAAAGCGCTATTCATCTAGCGAAGAACCCATCATTTCATGCTAGAACGAAGCATATACAACTACAATATCATTTTATACGATCACTTTTGGAAGATGAGATTTTGAAACTTGAGAAGATCAGTGGAGCTTAAAATCTAGCAGATAAGTTGACAAAGACAGTGACAATCGAAAAACTGAAGCTGTGTTCAACTTCAGTGAGCCTGCAATAGATGCGGATCGAAGGAAGAGCTGTAGCAAATTTTATGATGTGAAGACAGATTGAAATCAATCTTCAAGTAGGAGATTGTTAGAAAAGTCCATGAAATTATTGACCCACGGGCCTAAGAGATGTCAACAAAAGAAAGGAAAGAGACAAAAATTAAAATAAAAAACTGCACATGGAAATGCAAATTGCATTCACATTGATGGGCAGTGATGAGAAGCAACTCATTAATTAGTTGCTGAATTTTTTCTTTGTTCTCTTTTTTCCAACTTTCACTATAAATAAAGGAAGGTTTCAAGGCATTAAGCATCATCAGAAAATTGAGAGGTTGAGAGCATTTGGGGAGTTAAAGAAAAATTAGTAGAGAGGAAGGTCAAAAGCGGGTCAAGTAAAAACTAAGTCTAGTAATTTTTTCGCTTTTGATTTCGTCTATTAAGAGTTTTTTCTTAAAGTGAATTTCTTTAAAAATTCTTAAGGATAATTGGGTGTAGACCTGGGCATGGGCCGGGCCGGGCCGGGTTCGGGCCGGGCCTAGCTAAATAATGAATAGCCTAAGCCCGGGCGAAACCCATGACAAAATACATCGGGTTCAGGTCGGGCCGGGCCTTTAATAAAATAATCAAAACCAAGCCCGGCCCGCGGGCCTAACTATTAATTGTTTCAACTAAAAAAAATTAAAATTTATTACTAACAAATAATTGTGAAAAAATAATTCTAAATATATTTGTAGTATAAGTCATAAAATTGAGTTTAAATGTTAAAATTTAGCAAAAAATATGAAAATTTTCAACCATATAATTTTTTTTACTTTAAATGTATATAATAAATATATATTTTTAACATAATAATTATTATTTCGGGTTTGGATTTTATTATTAAAACCAAGCCCGGCATATATTTTACTCGGGCCGCTTCGGGTTCGGGCCGGGTCGGGCCTAATCACCAATCACCTTATCCAAGCCCATCCCATGAAGAGCAGGCATGGACGAGTTCCGCGGGTCAACGGGCTCATGCCCAGGTCTAATTGGGTGTGAGGTGAGTATTTTGTAAGTACTGTGTAACTTTCTCTATAAATAAAGTTTGCAGCAACTCCGGAGAGGTAGGCGAAATTAGCCGAACTCCGTTATCAAATATTGTGTTAATTTTTCGTTGTTAATTTTTTGCATTTCCATTAATCTCGTAGTACGAGAATTACCGGTACTCCCCAGCATAATAGACGGAGATACTCTTGTTTCACTTAATCCGACTTCTAAATTGGGATATTTCAGGCTTGCTGATACCAACTAGAAGTACGTGGGAATTTGGTTATGAAATATTTATCCTCGTACCCATATACGAGACTTGTACTCGGGAAATTCCGTAGTAAGAGGCGCAAATGATACTAGTTCAAAGAATTTCCTGTTGCAGAGTTTTGACCATCCTAGAAACACCTTTCATCCAGGAATGAAATTAGTAATACAAAAGTCGGAATCATTGCCGGAACTTTTGTTTTATCTATCATCATTATGCTTGTCTTACTTTACATATTTAGAAGAGTTAGACAATATGGTAAAGTAATTCGGACACCATATCTATATGTTAGATTTGCACGCATGAGCATTGATTTTGATCTCTACATTGGATATCAGTGATGTTGAATGGAAAGAGAAATTTCTATTTTTGGAGATGGCAAAGAGGAGACGAATTTGCCATTATGTAGCTCGATCACAATTTCTGAAGCCACTAATGACTTTTCAAGCAATAGCAAGCTTGGGGAAGGTGGTTTCAGACCTGTTCATAAGGAAATTTAATATTTGTTTTTTTAAGTTAATCTATCATAAGAACTACTTGAAACAAATTGTCATTAATGGGGAAGATTGATGGATGGTCAAGAAATAGCAGTGAAGAGGCTTTCAAAATGTTCAGGATAAGGGTTGAAGGAATTTGAAAATGCTAATCTACTAAAATATGCCCAACAGAAGCTTCGGCTTTTTCATTTTTGGTTTGCATCATTTTAATCATTTTGATTTCATTACCTCATATGTTCAGCTGTCAGGCTAATTAAACCTATAAATGTATGAGGGTTTAATTAGATGAAACAGAAAGTATATTTCTAGACTGGCAGTGACGTCTTTATGTTATCGATGTAATAGTTCGAGGACTTGTTTATCTTCATCAAGACTCTAGATTGAAGATAATACACACAGATTTGAGAACCAGCAACATTCTACTTGATGCTAACATCAACCCCAAATTTTCTGATTTTGGGCTAGCAAGATTGTTTGATACAAAAACAATTTGTTGGAACATAGTGAGTGCCTATGTTATTTCCTGGTTAATCATTATGTAAATGCAGCGGATACATGTTGCCAGAGTATGAATTTAAAGGAGTGTTGTCCACAAAATCGGATGTATATAGCTTCGGAGTAACAGTGTCGGGGATGGTGAGTGGAAAGAAGAACAGAGGATTTTTCTCATCCTGCACATGACATATAATTAACCTTTTAAATTAACTGTTTCAAGCTAATTAGTCTGCAAAGGTGAATATTTTTATTGTCAGTGATAAGTTTCAAGTTTCATCAATTGTATATATTGCAAGTAATCTGTATAGTATTGGCGACGAGCATTAAACTATGCACAAACATAAAATATATATTATTACTTTCGGTATTCCTTATTCTATTCTTTATAGTTTTTGTTCTCTTTCTTATGAACCTGGATCTCATGTGCCCTTCTATTTTGGCACAATATTTTCATGCATGGCCAAAGAAGAGTTGATTGTTGAAGAATAGTTGATCGTCTCTTATTCAGAAAATAGTTGATTGACTTTCAGGTTGTGTCCTAAGAAGGGCGGATCAACTCGTTTCTTACCACTTAATAAAAATTGAATGAAAAACATGGAAGGGAAAAGATAATCTGAGTCAATGGATTATCTTCCCAAGATTGAAGTGGATGAGATTTGATTTTTTTTTTTTTGTCACAAAAGGAATGAAACCATAGCTTTCTCTAGCTTTTAGCAAACATTGTAGCGACAGTGTTGTCCCTCTAAGAATTCTATTAGGGGGTTTTGTTGCTTGACTTCAGTTGTGGAGTTTTTAGAAGGCTTTATTTGGTGTTTGCTATTTGTTACCAATATCAAGTAAATGCATTTGTCAATCTTATTCATATTTCAAATGATGCAACACAAATACAAGATAGATTTCGGATTATCTTTATTTTATACTGAAATGGCTTGCAATGGATTAAATGAAAAAAAAACTTCTTGTTAAAGTTAAAATAAAAATAAATAGACGTTCAAGGAATTGGTAAAATTTTTCTTTTGTATTTAAAAACTAATTATGTAAAGATGTAAATCAAATTCAGTTGGAATGGCAACTGACAAATTTCTATTCACATAAAATTATTTAAGAAAATCTGGCACAGGCTCCGAATTTCAAAAAAACATTCAAACATTATTAAGAAAAATTTAAATGTTGTCTTAGCAGTCTTGATCTTCATTTACGCAAAAATTGTTCATCTGCCTCGTAATTCTTAAATCTACTAATTCATTTGATGGTTTGCAGTTCCCGCATAGGTTGACTTTTACAACAATGTCAAAGAGTTTTCTAAGTAAAAAATGACTAGGCTACCCATTGAATTGCCCTCCGTAACAAGACTAATTCAACCTTAAGGTTGACCTCGTGGATTTCTTTAATTATATACAATATACAAATGCAATACATAAGAAAATAAACTTTTTAATTTCATGGATTTGGAAACGAGTGGGTGTACCCATAATGATCCAAAATATCTCAATTTTATATACTATTTGAATATATTTTGCTCATTCCTGCCATTCTATTGTTTTCTTACATTTATGCTATTGTTTCGTTCCATTCATCTCAGAACATACTCAACACAACGAACATTCTCAACATTCACAGCAATGGTTCTCTTCTGTTTGTCTTAATTTCTCCATTTTCAGAAATGCATTTACCGTTCAGTGAATTCGGCAGGCTTCATCAGTTTTATTTGATTCTGTTTTCTGCCATAATAAGAACCTGCACTACACTAGACAGTATATCCCCAAGTCGACCTTTAAGAGATGGAGATACTCTTGTTTCACCTGACACTACTTATGTATTGGGATTTTTCAGCTTTAATGATCCCAACCGAAAATACTTTGGAATTTGGTTTACCAATATTTCTCCTCGTACCTATGTATGGGTTGCCAATCGAGATACTCCACTTTCGAATGCTCCTGCTACTCTATACGTCACACAACAAGCCAATCTTGTTCTTGTCAATACCACTAATCACGTTTTTTGGTCTTCAAATTCATCAATCAGGAAGGGACAGGTTCCAGTTGCGCAGCTCTTAAACTCAGGGAATTTCGTAATAAGAGATGCAAATGATAGTAGTTCAGAGAAGTTCCTGTGGCAGAGTTTTGACCATCCTGGAAACACCTTTCTTCCAGGAATGAAATTAGGAGCTGACTTCGTAGCAGGACTAAACCGTTTGCTGTCAGCCTCGAAGAGCCCTGATGATCCTGCAACAAGCGATTTTTCTTTTGGGTTACATATGCGTGGGCATCCACAGCTTGTCGTAAAAGACGGGAGCAACTTTAAGTACAGAGTAGGGTCATGGAATGGAGTAAGGTTTACAGGGGCATATATTCAGAGGCCCAACCCGATTTTCAGTTACGAAATTGTGAACGACGAAAATGAAGTCTATTACAAGTACGATCTCATGAACAGTTCAGCTTTTAATATATGGTTAATTAATCCATCAGGTCTTGTGCAAGGTTCAAATGGAATACGAAACAAATGATTGGATGACTATTGGGACCGCACCAATAGATGAGTGTCAGAGTTACAGATTCTGTGGTGCGTTCTCGAAGTGCAATAGCAATAACTCTCCTCAATGTTCATATCTTGATGGATTCACCCCCAAGTCTCGAAACGACACGAATATTGCAGGGTGTATTCGAAAGACTCCTTTGAATTGTAGTGTTGTGGATGGTTTTGTGATGCTTAAAGGGATTAAGCTGCCTGATACTTCAAATTCATGGTATGACAAGAGCATTGATCTCGCAGAATGCCGGAAATTGTGTTTGGTCAACTGTTCTTGTACTGCTTATGCAAGTCTCGATATTACAGGTCAGGGAATTGGCTGCTTGCATTGGCGAAGCGATTTGGTTGATTTAAGAACATTGCCAGAAAATGGACAAAGAAATTTAGGTACGCTTGTTGGAACTCTGAAATTGGTATGCTTAGGTATTTACCTAGTTATGAGCGGACGGCATTTTAACGCGCGGCCAAGTGGGCCAGAAAAAACCTTCAGTCGATTTTAAATTAAAAAGAGAAATTGACTTTCTAAAAAAAATTAAATGAAAGAAAAATGTAAAACAAATTAATAATATACTATTGTACAAAAGAATAAAAAAGTCGGCAACAGTAAAAAATTAACCTAAATGATTTTATAAAACAAAAAGATTTTATACGTGATTATCTATTAAAATTTAATAAAAAATATATGTTTTAAAATAAAAAAATGGAATTAAAAAACACCGTTTAAGAAAAATAGAAATCGCCACCCGGTTTAGGTCTATCGGGAAATTCGGTATAGCCAATTAGAATAGGATTTCTATACCTCTTAAACAGAGATTCTAGGTCTGAACAAAATACATATTAATCTTCTTAGTTCAAATTCATTAATTTCACACACATTATGCTATTTAAACCATTTTATGCCTATTCCATTTTTTCAAGCCTAATTTAATTCTATATGCTAATACAATAACTTAAGGTAAAATAAACATCCACAACAGGAAAGTAAATGTGAAAAGTAAAGAGATTACAACTGCCTAATTACAAAGGATCTAGGAAATTAAATAACACAAGAATATGTGTTAGATTTCACATTGAGATTCGATTAAATCTCAATTTCAAGCTCTATAAGAAAATCATCAATTACCTTGTAAAACTCAAATCAAACATCAAAATGGTCACAACAATAAAATCATATGAATGATGAAATGAAATGAAATATAATAAGAAGTATAGAAAATAATATTACCCTAAGGTTTACCTATTTTCTTATTGTCCAGAATTACGATCGAAATCCAACGTTGAGATTGATCAATAACCGAACTAAGACTGATTTGTAAAGGAACGATTTGTATCTAAAATAAAAGAATAAAAATCAAGTTTGCAGGCATATAAAAGTCAAAATACTCCAAAAATTTAGTTGAGCCGAAAAATATAAAAACCAAAAAAAAAAAAAAAACAAAAAATCCTCCCCTTTGTGAATAAAAACGTGGGCCATTTATAAACCATTCAAAACCATCTTTTTTGTTTCAAATGAAACTTCTAAAACCTGTCCAACTCCAAGATTTCAGCACCCCTTTTCATTTTCAAATCTCTTCACCCATTATCTTTAATATTTGAATTAGATATCATCTTGTTGAATTTGATGCGTCGGTACCCACCAAATACTGTGCGGCTACTATGCAACACTATGCACGGGATCTTATGTTTCCTTGTTATTTACGATTTGTGCCATTGAGTTTTCCTATAAATAGGATTTAATTTTTCTTATTCAGTACACCTCAGAGATAAGAAATAAAATCTCTTTCATATTCTCTCCATGCTTCTCTTCATATAGCTATAATATTCTTGCAGTTATATTTTATTTCCAACACATTATCAGCACGACTTTGCTCTATCAAAAATCCAACCAAATATTCCTAAAGTAAGGTGTGATTTTATTTTCAAATATGTCTCATTTGAAAAATCTTGATTTTGCTTCTGTTGATGTATCCGGGAAAAACTACTTAACTTGGGTGGTCGATGCAAAAATACATTTAAAATCACTAGGTGTTGATAGATGTATTATTGAAAATAATAATGCCTCAGCACAACATAAAGCATTAGTCATAGTTCTTCTCTACCGTCACCTTGATGAAGGACTTAAGGCAGAATACCTGAGTGTTGTTGATCCTGCATATCTGTGGAAACAGCTGAAAGACATGTATGATTACTTAAAGAAAGTATCTCTACCACGAGCTCAATATGAATGGAATAACTTATGATTACAAGATAAAAAATCTATAAGTGAATATAATTCTGAACTTTTTAGAATTACTTCAATTTTGAAATTATGTGGAGAGCCAAAATCTGATGATGAATTACTGGAAAAGACATTTTCCACTTTCCACCCAAATAATGTTGTCCTGTAGGAACAATATAGAATGCAAGGCTATAAGAAGTACACTGAATTAATTGCTGCTCTCATTTTAGCTGAGCAAAGAAATAAATTGGTATTTGAAAACCATGAACTACGACTCACAGGAAAAGGTCCATTGCCAGAAGCAAATGCAATAGTTCATAGTAATAATGACAATCATAATATTGTAGAAATGGTCGTGGTCAAGGTAGAGGTTGTGGACGTGATCATGATTGTGGTCATGGTCGTGGTAGAGTATATGATAATTCCCACCAGAAGCGGAAAAATAATAATAGCCACCAGAAGTATAACAATCAAAGTAATGAGAATAAATGCTATAATTGCAGTATGACTGGTCATTGTTCATGAACTTGTAGAACCGCTAAACATCTAGTGACCTTATACTAGGCTGATCTTAAAAAAATGCTGAACTAGAGACTAATATAATACTAAACAATAATGACCCAATTAATATAACAAATATTAAATTGGAAGATTTTCTGTTACCTAGCACTAGTGGAAAAGAAAAATATGAATAATAATAATTTATTTACTTTATGCATTTGAATATGTATTGCTTATTATTATGTTTAATATAATTTTTATTTTATGAATAAATAATAACTTGTCTTTATTTCTTTAATGAAAAAGATGAATTCTTTCCCGATATTATATAACATCAAGACAAACGAACCAAATTTATGTATTGTGGATAGTGTCACTACCCATACTATTCTTAAAGAGACGAAATATTTTTCTACTCTAAAAATGGGTGAAACAATTATTACCACAATATCGGATAAAACAAAACTGGTTGAAGGCACCGGAAGAGCTAATATTATGTTACAAAGGGGAATAAAACTTATTATAAATGATGCATTATTTTGCTCAAATTCTCACAGAAATTTATTAAGCTTTAAAGATATTCGCAGAAATTGATATCATATTAAAACTGAGACAATAAAGATTGTCTTCATATTACAAAATTATTTCAAGTAAGAAATGTATACTTGAAAAATTTTATACTCTTTCATCTGGTTTGTACTAAACGTATATTAATATGATTGAGGTAAATTTGACTATAAACCAGAAGTTTAGATTTGGATACATATAAAATTTGGCATGAACGACTAGGTCATCCTGGTTCGATAATGATGAGAAAAATTGTTGAAAATGCACATGGGCATCTGTTGAAAAACCAGAAGTTTATTCAACATAATAAATTTTTCTATGCTACTTGTTCGCAAGGGAAATTAATAATAAAACCTTCTAAAGTTAAGGTCAGAAATGAATCGCCAGTATTTTTAGAATGCATACAATGTGATATATGTGGATCGATTCAACCACCATGTGGACCATTTCAATATTTTATGGTTTTAATTGAAAGTATTTTTTTTGTTTTTGCAACATATCGACGTATGATATACACACATAACATGCATTAAAACTTATATCAAAGGAAATAATTTTTTTTATAACTTATGACACATAACATGTGAACATACATAGCATGCATTACAAAAATAAAATAAATAAGAAAGAAAGTTTCTTCTTTTTTTTTGTAACATTTTGATATATGAAACAACAGAGAAACTAAAAAAATATGATGATTAAAGATCAATTAGGGGTTTTGGGGGTTTTAAAAAAATGAAGGTAACTAAAGCTCCTATAGTAGAACTGAGACAAACTAGTATTCTCAAAATTGACCAAGTAAAAAGTAAGGTACCAAATACTTTTAGGAAAGACCTAAGATAATAATTGTTGGTTTATCCTAAAGAAAGAATTAAAGTACCTAACACATTAGGGTTCTCAAGGTTCTCCTTAGTGATCATTTGGTGTCAAGGTGTCCTAGTTTCAAGCTTACTACACTAGAGAAAAAAAATGATAGTGATGCGTATAAAATCACAGCAATGGTATGGCTGCATAAAAATGTGGTTAGAAATCACACAAACTATGTATGCAAAGAAAAAAAAACAAAGCTGCACAAACAACAAACCTGTCAGCATGCGCATATAGTATGCTCTCCCTTCCACCCTTAACATCACGTGGTCAAAACAAGGCTCTCTCCTAAGTGTTGGATCTCCTTATTATCTACAGGAGATAACAAGGGCGACTCTCAAAAAATGCAATTTCAGTTTTGGGTAACCTGGGGAAAGTTTCTATGGCTTCTATATGTGGGCTTGGTCGAAACAGAGTCGTACACGGTTCCCATAGTTTGATATACTCAAGCTCCCAAATGCTTTCGGATTTGGGCAACTATATTGCACTTCTATGAGTGATATTCTCAAATTCATGCCCCTAATGCTTGCAAACTAGGCGACACTTCATCAAGAATATCGTGACTTGAGTAACGCTTGAAAAATGCACGTGAATGCGAATGTGGAAAAAAATTTTAATTATGTTTAGAAAACTCTTATTGGCATAATATATGTGAAATTAAAATTTTGGACTAAGTAACTTTCAATGCTTTGTCTATAAGCTGATTTTTTTTGAAAGAAAAAATAATTAAAAAAAATCAACTAAAGTTCTCAGCAAAGTCGCCACTATGAGCGGACAACATTTTAACGCGCGACGAATTCAGTCAATTTTAAATTAAAAAGAGAAATTGACTTTCTAAAAAAAATTAAATGAAAGAAAAATGTAAAACAAATTGATAATATACTATTGTACAAAAGAATAAAAAAGTCGGCAATAGTAAAAAATTAACCTAAATGATTTTATAAAACCAAAAGATTTTATACATGATTATCTATTAAAATTTAACAAAAAATATATGTTTTAAATTAAAAAATAAACGGAATTAAAAAAACACAGTTTAAGAAAAATAGAAATCGCCACCCGATTTAGCTCTATCAGGAAATTCGGTATAGCCAATCCAACTAGGATTCCTATACCTTTTGGTATCCGTTAAGTAAAGTCTGTTGTCCTCGAAGTCTACGGACCCTACAAAACAAGTCCCCGGTCGGAAGTGTTTCCGGCGAAGATCCTCTGATGCTAAAGTTAGCTGTCTGAAAAGGGTGATAAGTGTATGTTCTTGAAGTTACAATTACCTCTAAAGTGGGAAATCATCTTGCTATTTATAAAGATGCATGTAATGATGATCTGTGGGGTCCGCTTGCAAGCTGTGCGCTTGTGGCAAGCCTCTTGAGGGTCTTTTTAGCCGTTGGAGCATTAAATGGTTCGTCCCTACCAGTCAGAGTTGCATTTAATGTGACAGAGGAAAGAGAAGGAGTGCACTGGATCAGTAAGGGTCACGCCGATGATATTTCAGCCTGAGTGTGGTGGGTAGCGCTGAGGGTATTTAGCTGCTCTGCTGAAGTTGTTTCAGCGCACGACTATTCCGAGGCGAGTTTGACTGTGGAGTTTGTTTTTGGGCCCAGGCTTGCTTATTTGGGCTTTTAGTGGGCCTTGGTATCAGGAGTCCCCCCAATGAGCCCAAGTAAAGGCTCTTTAGGGCCTTTAAGAGGTCTGCGACCGTACCATGGACATGCGTGGCATCGTTTCCTAGAGCTGCGACTATTGATTTGTCGTGGCCTTTCTTCTTCCACCTTTTGAAATAGCAATGATGATTGCGCTTCATCAAATGGTTATACCTCTTCATTTTTCATGCGATTTACTATATATATTAAGGTGTGAGCTCTCTCATTGTTCTTTCGCTTGATTTTTCTTTCTGAGATTCAGTATTGATTTTGCTCTGAATTTCTTTGCCTTTTTCTTGATGAGTTGTTGCTGACCTTTATTTCTTCCACTAAGTGAGTTATCTTTCTTTTTCTTGTCATATAAAGTGAAATGTCTTTGAGTTCTTCCGATTCCCATGCTTTGGTCCACCGTTCCAATCACCGGTAACCTGTGGGGGAGCGTGACCCCCCTACTACTACCGTTGTGTTGCTAGTGAGGGCTGTAGAGGCCACCGCTACCGTGGTATTGGCGGGGGGTAGCTCGGGTTCTATCCTGCGCCGCCAAGTTGTGGCGAGGGAGTCTTCTTCACCTTTTCCGGCTTAGGGGGCAGACTGCCAAACACTCTCTACCATTAAGAAGAAGGAAGCTAGTGAGATTTTTGAGTTGTTAGTTGGGGCTTCTCGTGGTGTTATGGGAAGGCGCCGAAGAAGGGGGACGTTATGTGGAATCCCCCTAGGAAAGATTTGGTGCCTGTGTTATGCCAGCAGGTGCGTTGGGGATTTCGTTTCCCTCTAAATGCCAAAGCTAACATTGATGATCTTGCCCAGATAGCTCCGCTAGATGAGCCCCTCGGTCGTTGGGAAGAAGATGAGCGTATCTTTAGGCCTCCCATGCTAGAGCCCTCTTATTCTAATGTGTCCTCTGTGGTGACAGATGAGGAGGAGGTTCAGTCTTGACATCCTCTAGCTTGCCTCTTCATCTCTTTTTATTTTGTAATTCTTTATTTGCTAAGTTTTGAACTTCTGTAGCTATTAAGCTTGGCTTTGTAAGTTTATTATTTATATCAATAGAATTTCTTTATGCTAATATCTGCTTTGTCAATGGGTTGTGTTATTAAGTCGCTGAATACATTGGTTGTGCCTATTTTGCTTGTTCGTTATTCTTTGATATTTGATATGTGAAGTTGGTTTTTCTGTTCGGATTAACCGTTGAGATAGCAAGATTTCCATGACTTCTCTATGATATGCAAAAATAATTAATTTGCTTTAGTTACAAAGCGCGAAAGTGTCGATGGGATCTCAGAAATCTGACCCTGCGGGCTGTTGCTTTAATTTTGAAGTGTGATAGTGCCGAGGGGATCTCGAGGATCTGACCCAGCGGGCTATTAATTTTGCTTTAATTTTGAAGTGTGATAGCGCCGTGGGGATCTCGGGGATCTGACCTTGCGGGCTGTTAAGTTGCTTTAATTCCAAAGCATGAAAGCGTTGAGGGGATCTTGGGGATCTGACCCTACGGGGTGTTAAGTTGCTTTAAATCCAAAGCGTGAAAGCACTGAGGGGATCCGGGGGATCTAACCCTGCAGGCTGTTAAGTTTAGTTTTCTGGTCATTTGATATAAGAGATTTGCGAAATGCTGTATTTTCATTGCCCTGAAAGTTTACAAAACATAATTTATGAATATATTGGTAAAATTTTTGAAGGGATGTTGCGTTCCATGTACGGGGTAGAACTTTTCCCCGAATGGTGGATAACTTGTAGGCGCTACCTCCTATTTGTTTTATCACTTTAAACAGGCCTTCCCACTTGACTCTGAGCTTTCCTCGCCCTTCCCTTACTTATGAGTCCTTCACGTTGCGGAGGACTAGCTCACCCTCCTGGAATGTTAGAGGTTTAATCTTCTTGTTGCGTATGAGGGCGATGCGCCGTTTGTATTCCGTCATGTGTGTGAGGGCTTGCTCTCGCCTTTACTCTAACGAATCCAAGTTGTTCTTTAGCAGATCATTGTTTGAAGCTCCTTCGATGTAGTTTGCTACCCTTACGTTGGGTGCGTGGATGTCAACAGGAACCACCGCCTCTATTCCATAGGTGAGGAGGAAAGGTGTTTCACTCATTGCTATTTGAGGGGTGGTTCTGTAGGACCAAAGGACATTGTTCAGCTCCTCTAACCACGCTGAACCATGCTCTTGGACTCTCATTTTGATCCCCTCCAAGATGGTTCGATTAGTTACCTCTATCATGCCATTTGTTTGAGGATGGGAAACGCTGTAGAAGCGGAGTTGTATCTTTAACCGCTGACAGAAACATTTGAACGTGTGGTAGTTTAACTGTGTCCCATTGTCCACTATAACGGTATGGGGAATGCCGAAGCACGACATTATGTTCTTGGTAAAGAAAGAAGTAACTTGTTTCGGTGTGATGGCTGACAAGGGCTCGGCCTCATCCCACTTCGTGAAGTGATCAACAGCCACGATGATCCAGCGTTTCTATTATTTCGCTCTCAGTAAGGGTCCTACTAGATTGATGCCCCAGAGGGTAAAGGGCCGTGCGGCTTGAATTATGGATCTCGGCCCAGTCAAGGCTGATGATGTTTTGGTGAAGGCTTGGCAGGCTTTGCAAGATTGTACCAGTTTCTTATCTTCTAGCTCCATAGTTGGCCAATAGAAGCCCTGCAGCTTGGCTCGCCGGACCATCGCGTCTTTCTTCTCATGTGCACTGTAGAGACCTTTGTGAACCTCGCGTAGTATATAATAGGCATTGACGCGGCCTACACATTTTAGCCATGGGTGGCTGATGGATTTCTGATATAACTGTCCGCCGATCAATGCGTAGCGAAAGGATTTTCTTACTACCTTTTGAGCCATATATGCATCCGCCGGTAGCTCGTTGTATTCTAAGTATTTGCTGATAGGGGGTAAACCATTCATCCTCTGTTTCAGATTGCAGCACTTCGATTGTTGGCACGCTTGGGGAATTAATACAAAATAGAGCGCAGGGGAGTTTGATCTCCTGTTCCTCACTTGATGCTCCTTTTGCCAATCTATCAGCCTCAGCGTTCAGCGCTTTGGGGATATGCTTTATTGACATTTCAGTACCCTCTCGGTGTATTTCTTTGATGAGGGAGGTAATAGAGGCTAGGTAGTGCCTCATGGTCTCGCTTTTGGCTTTATATTCTCCACCGAATTGCTTGACCACCAGCCCAGAGTCGCTGAATATGGTAATGTTGTTGGGTTTCATAGCTTTGATAATCTCCAACACAAAGATCAATGCCTCATATTCCGCTGCATTATTGGAGGCCTTGAACTCCAGCCTAGCGGCCTGCTGTATCACTATCCCCTTCGGACCTTGAATGTAAACTCCAATACATGTTGCCACGCTGTTCGAGCTACCGTCGATGAACATGCGCTACACCACCTTCGATAGCTCTTTCTATGGTGGAGCTTCTTGCACAAAATCGGCTAACGCTTGTGCCTTCAATGCCATCCTCGGTTCAAAGTGAACGTCGAACTCTGTAAGTTTAAGGGACCATTCGGCGAGGCGCCCTGAGGATTCGGGTCGCTGAAGAGCTTTCTTAAGTGGTAGGTTGGTTCGTAATATGATTGTGTGGGCTTGGAAGTAGTGGTGCCATTTTTGAGAAGACACCACCAGGGAGAATGCCAGCTTCTTCATTCGGCCATATTTTACTTCGGCGCCTTTCAGAACATGGTTGCTGTAATAGACAGGGAATTGATCTGCTCCCTCTTCTCTGACGAGGACCATTCCCACTGTCTCCTTCGAGGTGTTGAGATAGAGATATAGGGGCATACTAGCGATGGGCTAGCTCAGCAAAGGCGGAGAGATCAGAATGGTTTTGATCTCGGCAAGGGTAGTAACGCAGTCCTCCCCCCATACAAACTTTTTTATTTTCAAAGCTTTGTAGAATGGAATGCATCGGCGTGCTACGTAAGAGATAAAATGGCCCAATGCGTTAAGTTTACAGTTAAGATGCTGGACATCCTTGATGCTTTGGGGTTCCTTGAGCTGAAGTACTGCCTCTATTTATCAGGGTTGGCCTCTATTCCCCTTTGCGACACTAGATATCCTAAGAACTTCCCTCCTGTTACGTCGAAGGTGCATTTTTCTAGGTTTAGCTTTAGCCCATATCCTCCAGAAGAGTTAAGACTTTAGCTATGTCTGCTGGGTGCTCGGCTTCGGCTTTGCTCTTGATGATCATGTCATACACATATAGCTCTACCTCCTTCCCTATCATGTCGCCAAAGATCTCATTCACCATTCGCTAATACGTAGTCCCCGCTTTCTTCAAACCAAAGGGCATGACATTATAACAATATATTCCTTCATGTGTGATGAACGACATCTTTTCTTTGTCCTCCTTGGCCATGGGTATCTGGTTATATCCTGATGCAACATCTAGCATGGAATAAATGGCATAACCCACAGTGGCGTCTACTAGCATGTCGATGCTGGGGAGAGGATATCTATCTTCTGGACATGCTTTGTTAAGATCCGTGAAGTCTACGCACATGCGGAATTTGCCGTTGGATTTCTTGACTAGCACTCCATTGGCGATCTAGTCTGGATAGCAGATAGTTTTAATATGTCCTACCTTGAGCAAGCGGGAGACTTCCTCGTCTATGGCCTTCTGCCTTTCCAGGGCGTGGTTCCTTCGCTTTTGCTTCACTAGTTTCGCTTAAGGAAGGACATTCAGCTTGTGTTCCGCGACTTCGGGGCCCGTACTACTAATATTGCTTCCCTTGTTTCGCCTTTCAACCCTCTAGATAGGCGAACCTCATTTCCTTCTTCCAGGCATACCGCTATAATTACATCTGCGGGTTCAGTAGTTCGCTCCCCGTCAGGTTCCTCTACCGATAAAGGCTCAGCTTTTAAGGACATCAGGTATGTGTCCTTAGCGGCCTGTTGATTTCCGTGAGCCGTGGCTACTCCATGGTGGGTAGGCATCTGAAGCGTCAGGTAACGAAGGTTAATAACCCCTTTGGAGCCGATGATGAGTGGTTAGCCCAAGATTATGTTATACGCCAAGGGTATATATACAATGAGAAATTCGGCAAGCGTCTTCCACCTGGGGCCGTCATCTCCCAATGCAATAAATAAGTTCACTAAGCCGCATACATGTACAGCGTGACCCCTTAGGCCAATCAATGACGCCTGGTGGATAGCGAGATGGTTAAGGTTCCCCCCAATGGTTTCGTACACCCTTCTCGTCATCACATTAACCGAGCTGCCCATGTCCACCAATGTGTGCGCACTTGGTATCCCTCCACCATCATTTCAATCACCAGAGCATCATTGTGGGGTGGAGGCTTCTTTTCCTGGGCAAAGGAGTAGCACGTTCCGCTTACCCTATTTTTATTATCGTAATCGTATACATTTCCTCTCTTCCTCTTTTTTAGGATGGTTCCCCCAGCTATTATGTGTATTACTCCTCTAGGGGGTGGCTCTTCGACCGTGCGACGGGGTTGGTGGTAGCCTTGTTAGGCATCGTGACGAGGTGGTTGATAGCCTGTATCCACGTCTCGGCGAGGCGATCGATAGCCTACTTCCTCTTCTTGGCGAGGCGGTTGATAGATTCGCTGTTCTTGGCAGGGATTCCTCGCCCTCTCTCGTTGTCGATCCTTTGACTGGTTTTGAAGGAAGCGGTCTAATCTACCATCGGTGGCTTTTTTGTTTAGTTCATGGGCCAACTCCCTGCAGTCTTCCATGTCATGACCCTCACTTTTGTGGTTTTCACAATAAGATCCCAGCTTCCCTTTGTATCTCATCTTAGGGGGGTACTTGATGTCCTCCCCGTTCTTCTCGATCCACATCAGGACCTCCTTTCTCTTGGCGTTAAAAGGGGTGAACCTTCCACCTCCCGGCTGGGCATCTCCAGGCGATAAGTCCGTCGACGATCTGGCTCGCGTTTTTCGAAATCTCATCTTTTCGACAGCTCCTCCCTTACCGCGGCCTCAATTTGCTTCGTGTTTCTTTTTTGATCCCAGTGTACCCATTTCCTGGCCTTCTGCATCAACATTGCTAGAGTGCTGGATCTCTCGGTGGATATGTCTTTCGCCAAATCAGCACTTCGAAAATTACGAGCTAATGCCTCCAATGCTATGTCAATGTTGCAATCTCTAATCTCGAGAGCCGTTTTCTGGAATATTTCCATGAAATCAGCAAGGGATTCATCTGCCCTCTGTCGAACCATCTGTAGGTCTTGGACTGTCCTGCTAGGTGGGATAGATGTAACAAATTAGAGGGCAAAACTCTTGGCCATCATGTCGAAGCTTGTTACGGATCCTGGTTTGAGGCTCTCGAACTAGTGGGTTGCGGGCGTTACTAGGGTGGTGGGAAACAACTTGCACAACATGGCGTCTGTAGCATCAACCTCCTCCATGCACTGGCGAAAATAGCGAACGTGTGCAATAGGGTCTCCCACTCCGGAGTATTCTCGTAGTCGAGGTTGCTTGAAGCTTATCGAGAACCTTTCCACGCGAATGCAGGCATAGTAAGGTGACTCTGTTTCAGCAACGTCTGGCGTGGCAGCTTCCATGCCCCTCTTGGCTAGGAGGGCCTCCACCTTCCTAGTTACCACAACCTCCCAATTCTCTCTAGCGGGCCGAGGCCCAGGGGAAGCCTCTTGCTTTGATCCCACCGAGCTCCCCTCGCTGTCTAGAGGCTGTCTTGAGCAAGTTTTGAATGCGGAACTTCTTCCTTTATTCGGGAGCGATTCCTCCGATCCTCCCTCTTCCCGCCGCTGGGATTTTGTTTGCACCTTTCCTTTAGCCATCACAGTTCAGTCCCTCTCCGTTGTTCGTGAGCGGTGGTAAGTGTAATGCGAGCGATCTTGCCTTACCAGGGACGGGGAGCCTCGGGATCCAGTTACCTTTCCCTATAAAGGTCACTGAGCAATTCCTGTTCCTCCCTTCGCGAGTGCATCATTTCATTCATCATATTTTGCATAAGGGCCATAGCCGCATTTTGTTGCTCACTTTGTTTGACAAGCATCGCCACCATGTCTTGTTCTGTCGCTTTCCTTCTCCCTTCTTCATATATCTCCGGTCTTGATGAGATGGGCGTTTCAGTCAGTGGCGGTGGAACGGTGGTAACAGGGTTCGACGTTCCAGCTTTATCTCCAGGTTCCGGTGTGTCCAAGAACAGAACCGTTCCCAGAGTGAAAGATTTTGTTGGTCTGCTTGGGGGAGTAGTCATCGTTTAGCGTTGTAATCCACGCTCACCGCACCAATTTGGTATCTGTTAAGTGAAGTTCATTGTCCTCAAAGTCTTCGGAACCTACAAAACAAGTCCCCAGCCAGAAGTGTTTTCGGCGAAGACCCTCCGATGCTAAAGTTAGCTGTCTGAAAAGAGTGATAAGTGTATGTTCTTGAAGTTACAATTACCACTAAAGTGGGAAATCGTCTTGCTATTTATAGGGATGCATGTAATGATGATCTGTGGGGTCCGCCTGTAAGCTGTACGCGTGTGGCAAGCCACTTGAGGGTCTTTTCAGCCGTTGGAGCATTAAATGGTTCGTCCCTACCAGTCAGAGTTGCATTTAATGCAACAGAGAAAAGAGAAGGAGTGCGCTGGATCAGCAAGGGTCACGTCGATGATATTTCAGCCCGAGCGCGGTGGGTAGCACTGAGGGCATTTAGCTGCTTGCTTATTTAGGCTTTTAGTGGGCCTTGGTATCACCTTTTAAACAGAGATTCTAGGTCTGGACAAAGCATGTATTCATCTTCTTAGTTCAAAATCATTAATTTCACACATATTATGCCATTTAAACCATTTTATGCCTATTCCATTTTTTCAAGCATAAATTAATTCTACATGCTAATACAATAACATAAGGTAAAATAAATATCCACAACAGGAAAGTAAATGTAGAAAGTAAAGAGATTACAACTGCCTAACTACAAAGGATCTAGGAAATTAAATAACACAAGAATATGTGTTAGATTTCATATTGTGATTCGATTAAATCTCAATTTCAAGCTCTAGAAGAAAATCATAAATCACCTTACAAAAGTCAAATCAAACATCAAAATGGTCACATGAATAAAATTGTATGAATGATAAAATGAAATGAAATATAATAAGTATAGAAAAAAATATTACCCTCAGGTTTACCTATTTTCTTAGTGTTCAGAACTACGATCGAAATCCAATGTTGAGATTGATTAAAAACCGAACTAAGACAAATTTGTAAAGGAACTATTCGTATCTTAAAGATGAAAGAATAAAAATCAAGTTTGCCTATATAGAAGCCAAAATACTCCAAAAACTTTGTTGTGCCGAAAAATGTAAAAACCAATAAAAGAAAAGAAAAGAAATCCTCCCCTTTCTGAATAAAAACGTGGGCCTTTTATAAACCATTCAAAACCATCTTTTTTTGTTTCAAATGAAACTCCTAAAACCTGTCCAACTCCAAGATTTCAGCACCCCTTTTCATTTTCAAATCTCTTCACCCATTATCTTTAATATTTGACTTAAATATGATCTTACCCATTTTTCCGAAATTGGTTATAACATCGACCCATTCTTTCCCTTTTTTTTTTTGTTATTAAAGAAAACAAAATAAACTAAGGAAATGAACAAAACAAAATGAAAAACCAAAAATCAGGTTCCCATCACTAATTAAAACATTAATTTATTTACATTATTTTAAAAAAAACAAAGAAGTGACCAATTAAAAGACTTCAAAATCTCTCTAAATGACCATTAACTCATTCCTTATCTATTAGTTACTAATTAAAATTAAAAAAAAATTAAATTAAAGTCAGTAACCGATAACTATCAATTAAAAAAAACTTCAAATATCAAAATCTGTATCCTATCCAAACTTGTCAACAACTGCCCCTCATCATTTCTTTCTACATTAAAAAAATGTGATCAACTCAAAAACTTACCTACATTGACTTGTTCTTTTATTTATTTTCAAATAAAATTAATTAAAAAGAAAAGAGTAACCCAAAAGTTACGGACACAACATATCCAATTACATGCATATTATGATATAGCAAAATGACATGTCATATTATATGAAATAATAACATATCATAATTCATATTTCATAATACATTATATAATACGGGGAACTTCAACAACAAAACAAAAGAAAAAAGAAAAAAGATCAACTTAAATTACGGTTTCGAGGTCATTCGGTTATCTTTTAAATCTCAAAATTAGAAAACGGACATGAATCATATGATATGGAAAAATTGGTAATAAATCATCATTAGGTCGAGATAGATTGTGCTCACACTAGTGGATCAAGTCTTGTTATTGTGATTACAATTTATATGAGTTTTACAGGCGGATTTTGTAGTATAACAAAAGACCGAATCATTTCTGTAGTAGCTGTTGTATTACCAATAATCATCGTTATGCTGTTCTTATGTCACGTATGTAGAAGAAGAATTCGACAATATGGTAAAGTATTTCAAACACCGTATATCTATCTAATTATAATAAATAATTGATTTGTTAATCTTTAAATTTAGAAAGATAGCATGAGCGTTGATTTTGATCTGTACGTTGGATGTCAGTGATGTCGAAAACAAAGTGAAATTTCTATTTTACAGACGACAAAGAGGAGACGAATTTGCCATTATTTAGCTTGCCCACAATTTCTGCAGCCACTAATGACTTTTCGAGCAACAACAAGCTCGGGGAAGGTGGTTTTGGACCTGTTTATAAGGTGCTTAAATATTTGTATTTTTATGCTAATCTATCATCGGGCAGTCCTGACAATTTAAGAGGCTAGGCAATATAATATAATAATCAATAAAAATGGACTCTCAAAAGTAATTAAAAATTAATTTTTTTTAGAATTTAGGATATGATTTCGAGATCTTTTATATCAATATCAACAAATAATTTACAAATTCATCCAATACTAATTAAAGTTCATTTTTATCATTTATATATTAAGTACTAAAAATTTAAACTAGGAGCCCTGGAACTCTTTTGAACTAGGAGCCCTGGGCCACAGCGAGCCTTGTCTATCATAAGAACTAATTTAAACAAATTGTCATTTTTAGGGAAGATTAATGGATGGTCAAGAGGCTTTCAAAAAGTTCAGGGCAAGGGTTGGCAGAGTTCCAGGATGAAGTTAAACTAATTGCTAAATTACAGCACCGAAATTTTGTAAAGCTTCTCGGTTTCTGCATTCATGAGGATGAGAAAATGCTAATCTACGGATACATGCCTAACAGAAGCTTGAATTTCTTCATCTTTGGTTTGTGTCATTTTAATCATTTTTTAGTTCGTTAACTCGAATATTCAGCTGTGAGGCAAATAAATGTACATTGTTTAGATGAAACGGAAAGAAAATTGCTAGACTGGCAACGACGTCTTCATATTATCAATGGAATTGCTCGAGGACTGGTTTATCTTCATCAAGACTCTAGACTGAAGATAATACACAGAGATTTAAAAACCAGCAACATTCTACTTGATGGTAACATGAACCCCAAAATTTCAGATTTTGGGCTAGCAAGATTGTTTGATATAGATCAAACTGAAGAGAATAAAACAAATTGTTGGAACATAGTAAGTGCTCTTCCTCATTAATCATAATGATTGATGCATAGGCTTGAAATTAAATGATTAAACTGTAAACGCAGCGGGTGCATGTCGCAAGAGTATGCATTTAAAGGAGTGTTGTCAACAAAATCAGATGTGTATAGCTACGGAGTAATGGTGTTGGAGATAGTGAGTGGAAAGAAGAACAGAGGATTTTCTCGTCATGGACATCACCTCAATCTTCTTGGACACGTAACTAATTATTCAAATAAACAATTTCGAGCTAATTGACAAGCAGTAATTGGATATGTAGTATTGATATGGTGCAGGCATGTGTGTTATGGAACGAGGGGAAGCCAATGGAACTCATCGACAGGGAATGTCTAAAAGGATACTCTTTCAATGAATCACAAGTGGTAAGGTGCATAAATATAGGGTTATTATGCGTTCAACAAAGACCAGAAGATCGACCAAGCATGGGATCGGTGGTTGTAATGTTAAGCAGTGAGAATTCGTTGGCTGGCCCGAAAGATCCTGGATTTTTTGTGCAAGGGAATCCATTGCCACATTCGTCTGCAAAATAAATAAATAAATAAATCTGCTTCTTCGGCTAATGAATCCTCGCTAGCCTGTTATTAACTAGTTGCTTTCATGTTCAAACAAAAAGGGTGAACATTTGTATTTAATTTAAGTGATCTGTATAAAAATAGCGAACACTAAACTATGTACAAGCATTAAAAAATGATTTTCGTTTTGCTATTCTATTCTGATTATAGCTTATGTTTTGCCTCTAAATTAGAACTTCTTTTTAAGGTTTTTATTTCTATCATCTTCGACTTCTGAAATCTAAAATGAACTAAACTGAATTTAATCGACCTGAACTGAATTGAACTTAACTGAATTGAACTTAATAAACCTGAACTTAATAACAAATATATTAATTATTAAAATAATAGTAAAAACCATTAAATATAAAAATAATTAAATTATTAATAATCATTGCAAATAATATTATTAATAACTACTTGTATAAAATATTTAATAAAACAATTTTAGTACCATTAATAACAAAAAAATTTATAATACTTAAATTCATTTACTTAAAATTTTATTATTCAAATAATAATTATTGTCACAATTACACGTGAGCTAATAATAATTATTATAATAAATTATAGCTTGGATTCAAATTATCACTTATTATTGGATTATAAAAACGTAATAATTATTTTAATAAATAAATATTTTTATTTATTATTCCATATCACATTTTCTAATTAATTAATACTATGATTATAAATAAAAATATTATTATATTATAGTTACATTAATACTATTATTATATCAATAACACTAATAATTATCACTATTTAAAAATTATTTAGACTATATTTATATTCAATATTAACTACATTAAATAATAGTTATTTTTCTATATTAATATTTTTATCAATGTTATTCTTTTTACTATTATTACTGTTAATTTTAATTAAAGATTAATTAGAATAATCATTATTATAATTAAAATTTATGGACCTGAACTGAACTTAATAGACCTTAACTGAACTTAACTGAACTGAACTGAACTGAACTTAATGAACCTGAACTGAACTGAACTGAACCAAATTGAAG
This sequence comes from Euphorbia schlechtendalii, assembly GCA_949673415.1. Taxonomy (NCBI): domain Eukaryota; kingdom Viridiplantae; phylum Streptophyta; class Magnoliopsida; order Malpighiales; family Euphorbiaceae; genus Euphorbia; species Euphorbia schlechtendalii. The sequence continues at coordinate 3,050 of CATIWQ010255505.1, read as the reverse complement.
GTGAAGAAAACAGGACCTTAGACCTATTCACAGGTTGGATTATCCGTCTAGCCCGACATGGCTTGGCTCGAGTTCGCTTTAACGGGTCGGTTTTAAACACTCATTTTTTTAAAAAGTCAGGTCTGAGTCTAAGCTAGCAAAACTTGAAGTTTTATGGAACATGTTTGGTTTTTATATAAATATCCAAGCCTCATTCGATGATATAATTTTATTTATTTATTAATCTCCCGTCTACTAAATATTGTCATTTTAACTAATTCACAATTTTTAAGATAATAATAAACTGAATGAGTTGATTTATTTATTTACCTTTTCATAAATGTCATACTCTATTTTCAAGAATTCATTAATATGTTTAAATATTGATTTTTATAATTTTCTCATCTTGTTATTGAAGATAAATATTACTAAATACTACTAAATATTAAAGATTTAAGTAAACAATGCAATTATGTTTAAAATTTAAACATATTTTGATTTATTTTATATTTTTTCTATTCAGTTTAATAAAGAATTTATAATAAAAAAAATATTCATTGACTTGAGAATGACCTTATAACTCCAACGCGAACTTAAAATTCTAAAATATGGACTTGGATTAACGTTTTTAGTATAAAACTCCTCAAATCCGATCCATCCCGTCTGAGGAAAATGTCTACTTACTTATAATGGACTATTCAGCTGCAGTTCGTCAAATGTTGAGTTTCACTACAAATCAAAATAATACTACACCAATTCAATTAATGTTTATACCTAACTTTAATTAATTGTGCAATTAATAACTTTTATCATCTTAAATATTTTCACCTACTTTACGCATCCCGGTTGTTTTTGGTTTATTTCCTCAAGTATTTTCACATTGGAATTTTCTGATTTGTTTTTGTCTATTTGATTATATTTTCAAAACAATTAAAACTGTGTAAGTATTGCATTTATATTTTGCTATGTTTAATCGAGTTGATAATGGTACAACACATAAATTTATTCTCTTTAACCTATTCGTTTCCGGATCTAATTATGTATTAGAGAATTATAGCAACACTAGTAGTTATACGTCTTTGAGTCGTTCCAAATTAATTGTGTAATTTACTTGATCGTAAATTTTATTATATTTAGTTACTTTAAATATATATTTTAAAATGATTAATGCAGAATTCCATAATTTTACATAATCAAAGGAAATGTAACGAAAAAGGTCCATATATATGAAAAAATCTATTAAATTGCGCTTGCATTGTAGTATAAAATAAAAATTTCCACTCCATTCTTCATGCACACCAAACTTATAACTTGTTATTTAATCATAAGAAGACTTAAACCATTAGGCTAAAACTTATAGTCACTTCAATGCTTAAGTTAATCATCTGCTTGATGAAAGATGAATATTGAAACGTGTAGAAGCAATTATCTATTATTGTGATTTGGTGTTGGACGAAATGTGATTGGATCATTTCTAAGACTGTAAATGGCGCCTGATTATATCTTGCTATCGATTTCTAACAAGTTTTGATATATTTGAGAAATTAAATCCTACGAGAAAATGAATGAAAATACTTAATGAGATAAATGTAATAGAATTATTTAAATTAAATAGAATTGCCTAAAAAAAAGTAATTGATGTAATTATTTTGTCGAAATGACAAAGAGAAACAAAGAAATTTTAAATATTCTGATTCTCTTACGATTTACTGTAATTAACCCTAACCAAATGCTTCTTATATGAGATACAGTACTTTTTAATATTTGTATATTGAAAAAAAAAAAAAAAAAAAAACTCATATCATTCAGTTAAATGAATGGAAAGTAGCATTTACCTAAACTTCATAAAACTTGCATATTCATCAAATGTTTCATGAAGCAACTATATAGATACCTAACAAACATTTAATGCCAATTATTTTTGTCTTTAAAGTTGCGTAGCTACCATCATTTTATATCAGTACAATTTCATGTTTTCAATGTAATTTGCACAATATAAAATTTTTTCAAAAAAACAAAATCACATTTTCTACATAAAGACAGTGATTGGTGTGACATTATAACTAAAAATTTAAAGCATGCGACCACAAAGTTTTCAAATAATTATATCAATTTATTAGCTTTCTAACTACATTCCTTAATTCATACATATCCATTTTTTTATGTTATTTTACATGGTTTATATTAATTTAGTCAAACAATTATTAAAAGTAATAGTGTACTAGTAATCAACTATATTTCATCCGAAATAATAAATGTACTATTCAACCATATGCTTTTGGATCAAAATTAATTTTTAATTTTGATCGTACACTCTTCCTTATTAATAATTTGTATTAATAGTTCTAGCTATGAGAGAAAAAGAAAACGAATTATACCTGTAAAAAATTAATTTTGTACAAACCCATGGTGTGTGTCTGTTTCAATAAAATAAGATATTACTTACTATAAATTTATACTAAAGTTTAAAACTAAATATTACAATGTGAAAATTGTTCAATTATTGTATTATCTTTTGAGCTTGCGAAGAAAATTATGAAAAATTAAATCACGTTACAGGAAGTATTTAAATTAATTTAAATATTAACATTTGTATAATTTAACATTCAAATCATTCACCCATATTAAAAATATATATCAATATTAGAATAATTTTCATAATTTTCATATAATTTCAATTTTATTATAATTTTTCATTATCTTTTAATTATAATAAAAGTTTTTCCCTACTAAATTATTTCAAAATATATTACTTCTATGAATTGTATTTTTATTAAGTTACTTCTAAAAATTTCAATTTAAAATAAAAAAATGCATATTTTTTCAGCGTGACATGATTTAATATTGGGTGTGAACTATGGTAACTTCACTACACCATATATTGGATCTGCCAACACCGAAAAAGTGTCGTGTAAAAGTAAAAATGTGTTGGCTTAGGAGCAATGTCTACAATTTTACCAAAAAAAAGGAGTCGGGAAGTGCAATGTGGCTATAGCTCCCTATACCGACATTTTTTGTCATTTTTTGCTACATGGTAAAATGTGTTGGCATAGAACTCTATAGTAACATTT
>CATIWQ010255490.1:0-23379 GCA_949673415.1 Euphorbia schlechtendalii | reverse complement strand
TGTGCTAACCTTTGTGGATGCAGGTTAGATGTATGTTTAGGCTTTTATTTTTCCTTCGGGTATTGCACATATTTTTACGGGAAATGTAATTAATAGGGTAGCGGGCGGTTGCATCCCCCGATTTTTGAAAGCCTTGTAATTTTACTTTATGCTTTTTACTTTCCGCATTTACTTACTGTTTTGTGGATGGTTTATTTTTCCGCTTTGTGAATGATTTATTATTTCGCATTATGTGAACCATGCATCCAAATTCCGAAAATGACCTAAGTGTGAATATGCGCAATTAAAAGAAAATGGTTTTCTGTAGATGTAATATAATGTGATCACTTAAGAAATAAGCAACTTATCCCGGACCCAAATCTCTGTGTCTTGGTGGGCCGTTCCCCGGACCTTAAGCCTCACAGGACTCTAATTCTTGGAAAGAGCTAATCCAGGTAGCGACTCCACACTAAGAGATGGTGGATTTGGGTTTGAACCGATCTTTAACGTTTTTCACCTTTTTCTCTTTCAACCTTTTTTCCGGGTCCCCGACCCGGTGCTTTTCTCTTTTTCAAACATCCCGGTGGACCGCGCCTATAATTCCGCGCGCTCTCAGCCCTCCGCTCCGTGTCATCCGCTCACAAGCAGGAAACTTCTTCTGGTTGTACTTCCCGTCTTTCTTTATAAAGCATTTGAAATGCCTTGTAAGAAGAGCCTTGTCTTCATCAGAGTCGTAGTTGGTGGACTCATCAGATGGGTTTACTTTGACGACAATGGCTTTGCTTTCCTTGCTCCAATTTCTTTTGGAGGCATATGAGTATTTTCTCAGCTGCATCTCATGAGTCAGCAAGGTGCCTATCAGATCATCATAGTTGTAGGTCTTAAGGTCATGAACTTCCTCGATTGCACTCTTCTTGGAATCCCACTCTACTGTGAGAGTGCGGAGAATTTTTTTAACAAGCTCTTCCTCACTGAACTTCTTTCCAAGTCGCTTCAGTTCATTAATAATATTAATGAATCGGGTATTCATACTCTGAATACCTTCATTGGCAGTCATCGAGAACATCTCATACTATCTCAGCAGGAGGTTTATTTTTTACTCCTTAACCTTGTCTATCCCCTCATTTGTAATCTCCAATTTCTTCCAGATTTCCTGTGCTGTTTCACATCCTGATACCTTGTTAAACTCTATAAGATCAAGTGCACAGTGTAAGTAATTAATAGCTGTGGCATTCCCTTTGAGAAGCCTTAGATCAGCGTCATTGTAGTCCTCTGGATCTACAGGTCTACGCACACCGTTCCTAACCTTAGTAGGAACTCTGGGACCAAGCTCAATTGCGAACCAGGCTTGCATACTTTGTGACTGGATGAAATTCTTTATACAATTCTTCCAAAATGTATAATGATTACCATTGAATAGAGGAGGTCTGGTAACAGACATTCCTTCTCTCAAAAGAATTGACTGATTAGAACTCGAGCTGAAGTTATTATATGCCATTTAAGGATCTGACTCAAGATGATTAGTCTTAAAGTTGAGCAACTGCTCTGATACCACTTGTTGGTCCATGAATACAGGGTTACTTTTTAGATCTTTTTATTTTAAATATAACTCAGTATGGTTTTTATATGCGTGCTGAGTATGCGTGCTGAGTGCGATATAAAAACGTATAAACTGTTCAGCTCAGCTGGCACAGTTTATCTTCAACCTCTTACTAAGTAAGGATTACTCAGTACGAGTTGGATAATAAACAAATATGAGAGAAATGAATGAGCAAGAAGCTGATGAAGCTAAACGCTTAGAGTTAGAACGATTACACTTGAGATTTTATCCTGGTTCGGCCCCTAGCCTACCTCGAGTCCCCAGATACCTTCTTCAAGCTTTAATCCACTAGTGATTTGTTCCTTCAATAAGTGGAGAAGCCTTTACGGTGGGTAGACAAAATTACAGAAAGTACCTTCCTTTCTAACTACGACTAAAACTCAGTTTGGGTACCCTTCCCAAACTAACACTCAAGATTGGGTAGACACTATTACAGAAAGTTCCTCCTTTCTAACTACCACTCAGTTTGAGTACCCTTCCCAAACTGACTCTCAAGATTTCAGAGGAGATTTGCGAACTGAATTCAACTTATAAAATTTTGAATCCTTACAATGTTATCTCTCAATATTGATTCTCTCTATTACAAATAAATATAGAAATGGTTGTTTGCTGATTGCTTGATTTTGAATTTTTGGGAAGCTAGAATGATTTGCAGTGACTTAGTTCTTAGGAAATTTAAGGTGATTCACCATTCACTTGTTGTTCAACGTCTACTTCAGTCTTCTATTTATACTTAGAGGATCTACGAAGTTACCGTTGCAGACTTCTCATTCTATAGTTCTGTAATATTTCTTCTCTTCATATCTTTCAAATCTTCCTGTTGGAGATAGTTTTTAGGACACTCAGAGACTGAAATTTGAACGTTGAGGTGAGATAAGCCTCCATTAGGGAAAGCTCTTTTATCTTCAAAGAATACATTCTTGGAGAGAGAGAGAGACGTGTGTAGAGCAATGTGAGATCTTGATTGGTTGATGTTGCTGACATGGATTGACATGCGTAGAGACACTAAGGAATGGTGGTTGAAAGAGGTGCACTCTTCTTGGACTTTTCTAGAAAGATTCCAATAGGCTTTAGTGGAGTGGAGCCATTTTGACTTGTAGGGAATATTCTATTGTTTGCTGCATAATTTAACCTTAAAAGCAACAAAAGAGTATTCTGTTTCTTCATAGAAATCGTTAGTAGTACAGCTGTCATTTAATTCACAAAGTGTCATAGTAAAATGCTTTTAATTAATAAAAGATTCACTCAGTTCTTGCTGAGTGGTTATTGTTTAAACTGCATAGTAATCAGCATGGACTCAACTAAGCAAAGCTGAACTCAGCTTTTCCTATCTAAGCCGTAACTTAATTTCATACAGCGAACTGAGTTGTTTTTCCACAACACTCAAGTTAGCTTAAATAATTAAGAGTATACTTAGTACCTAATTAAATTCACTAGCCTATTCGGTTTGCTATTTCTAAAATGTTTTAAGTACTTTTAGGTACTAATTAACTTGGGTTCTACATTGTTGAATACCGATTTCACCATTCTTTTCAAGATCATGAGTGAAGAAAAATTTTGGTGAAATATGCTTTGTTCCGTCTCCTTTAATTTATCCTTCCTTTAACTGGGTAATACAAGCAGCATTTTCTTCATATATTGTTGTTGAATCTTCTTTAATCGTTACTTTTCTACATACTTCTCGAATATGCTTAATTAATGATCTCAGCCATACACATTCATGACTAGCTTCATGAATTGCTTTTAATTCTACATAAGTTGAGGAAGTAGCCGTAATAGTTTGCTTTGTAGATTGCCAAGATATAGTTGTTCATTCATATGTAAATAAGTAGCCTATTTGAGATCGAGCTTTGTGTGGATCAAATAAATAACCGGCATCTACATATCCTATTAATTCTAGCTTGGGTTCATATGAGTAAAATAAACCCAAATCAATGGTTCCATGAAGATAGCGCATCATATGTTTAATTCCATTCCAATGTCTTCTTGTAGGTGCGGCACTATATCTTGATAACAAGTTCACAAAAAACGCAATATCTGGCCTTATATTATTAGCAAGATATATTAAGGCACCTATTATGCTAAGGTTTGGTACTTCAAGACTAAGAATTTCTTCATTATATTCTCTAGGACGAAAAATATCCTTTTTCACATCAAGTGATAGTACAACCATTGGGTTGCTTAATGGATGTGCTTTGTCCATATTAAAATGTTTTAGAATCTTTTGTGTATAATTTGATTGATGCACCAAAAGCCCTTTTTCTAGGTGCTCAATTTGTAAACCAAGACATAATTTTATCTTTCCCAGATCTTTCATCTCAAATTCTTTCTTTAAAAAATCAATTGCTTTTAGAATCTCTTCTGGAGTTCCAATGATATTTAAGTCATCAACATATATTGAGATGATAATAAAATCGGATCCAGATCTTTTTATAAAAACATAAGGACAAATTGGATTATTTTTATAACCATCTTTCAATAAATATTCACTTAGTCGATTATACCACAAGTGACCAGATTATTTTAATCCATACAATGATCTTTGCAACTTAATCGATTAAAGTTCTCATTTGTCACATTTTTCTAGCGATTTTAATCCTTTAGGGATTTTCATATAAATATCATTATCAAGAGAACCATAAAGATAAGCTGTGACAACATCCATTAAGTGCATTTGTAAATTTTCTTGCACTGCCAAACCAATAAGATATCTAAAAGTTATTCCATCCACCACTGGAGAATATGTTTCTTCATAATCAATCCCAGGTATTTGGGAAAAATCTTGTGCAACCAATCTAGCTTTATATCTTACTATTTCATTTTTGTCATTTCTCTTTCTTACAAAAACCCATTTATAATCAACAAGTTTTACATCTTGTGGTGTTCGAACTACAGGTCCAAACACATTTCGTCTTTTAAGAGAATTCAACTCAGCTTGAATTATTTTTTTCCATTTTTTCCAATCACTTCTATTTTGACATTCTTGAATAGATTGTCGTTCATGATCTATATTCTCATTTTCAATATCTACTGCCACGTTATACGCAAAAATATGGTCTACAATCATTTTATCTCTATTCAATCTTTTCTCATTATCAATATAATTTATTTGAATCTCTTCATTTTCAACAACTTCAGGTGTTTGTATTTCAGATGCTTGCACTTCTTCCGGAAATGTATAAACATTTATATCCTCAAAAAGAGTATCTTTATTATCAATAAATCTCCTTTTTCTAGGATTTTTATACTTTGAAACAATAGGTCATCCACGCTTCAAGCGTGTCAAAGTATTATTAGTAGGTTGTTCTTCAAGAACTTCAATACGAATTGGCGCATTTACTGCCGGTATATACGATTTTGTTACTCTTTTAGGATTAGCAAGTGCATCGAGTAGCCGATTTGCTAAATTTTGAAGATGAATTATTCTTTGAACTTCAAGTTCAGAATCATTTGATTTAGGATCCATATGAGAAAGTGACGAAACACTCCATATTAATTTCTTTTCCAAAATTATATTTCTATTCTCTCCCCCTAATTTTGGGAAAGTGTTTTCATCAAAATGACAATCTGCAAAGCATGCAGTAAATATATTTCCAGTTAATGACTCGAGATATTTAATTATTGAAGGAGATTCATAGTCAAATAAATTCCTAATCTCCTTTGAGCACCCATTTTAGTCCTCTATGGTGGAGCAATTTGTACATATACCTGCACAACCAAAAACTCTAAGATGAGAAATATCAAGTTCATGACCAGAAGTTAATTGTAATGGAGAATAATCATGTAACTTATTGGTCTTAATTTTATAAGATTTGCTGCATGCAATATTGCATAACCCCATACTTTACTAGGGAGATTTGTTCGCATAATTAATGGTTGTGCAATTAATTGCAAATTCTTAATAAATGATTCTGCTAGACCATTTTGTGTATGAACATATGCTACAAGATGTTCAACTTTTATCCTAATTGACATACAATAATCATTGAATGTCTTAGATGTAAATTCTCCAGCAATATTAAGATGAATTGTCTTAATGGGATAATTAGGAAATTGTGCTCGTAATCTTATAATTTGGGCAAGTAATCTTGCAAAAGCCATATTTCTTGATAACAATAAACATACATTGGACAACCTTGTTGAAGCATCAGTTAAAACCATAAAATTTTGAAATGATCCACATGGTGTTTGAATCGGTCCACATACATCACATTGTATGCGTTCTAAAAATACTGGCGATTCAGTTCTGACCTTAACTTTAGAAGGTTTTATTATTAATTTCCCTTGTGAACAAGCAGCATAGAAAAATTATTATGTTGAATAAACTTCTAGTTTTTCAATGGATGCCCATGTGCATTTTCAACAATTTTTCTCATCATTATCAAACCAGGATGACCTAGTCATTCATGCCAAATTTTATATGAATCTGAATCTATAAACTTCTGGTTTATAGTCAAATTTACCACAATCATATTAATATACGTGTAGTACAAACTAGATGAAAGAGTATAAAATTTTTCAATTATACATTTCTTGCTTGAAATAATTTTTGTAATATGAAGACATTCTCTATTGTCTTCCTCTCAGTTTCAATATGATATCTATTTTTGCGAATATCTTTAAAACTTAATAAATTTCGGTGAGAATTTGGGGAAAATAATGCATCATTTATAATAAGTTTTATTCCCCTTTGTAACATAATATTAACTCTTCCAGAGCCTTCAACCATTTTTGTTTTACCCGATATTGTGGTAATACTTGCTTCACCCATTTTTAGAGTAGAAAAATATTTCACCTCTTTAAGAATAGTATGGGTAGTGGCACTATCCATAATACATAAATTTGCTTCATTTACCTTGATGTTATATAATACCGAGAAAGAATTCATTTTCTTCATTAAAGAAATAAAGACAAGTTATTATTTATTCATAAAATAAAAATTATATTAAACATAATAATAAGCAATATATATTTCAAATGCATAAAGTAAATAAATTATTATTATTCATATTTTTCTTTTCCACTAGTGTTGGGTAATAGAAAATCTTCCAAATCAATATTTGTCATATTAATTAGGTCATTATTGTCCAGTATTAAATTATTCTCTGGTTTAGCACATTTCTTAAGATCAGCCTGGTATAAAAGCCACTAGATGTTTAGCAGTTCTACAAGTTCATGACCAATGACCAGTCATACCACATTTATAGCATTTATTCTCATTACTTTAATTGTTACACTTTTGGTGGCTATTATTATTTTTCTACTTCTGGTGGGAATTATTATTAACATATCCTCTACCATGATGATGACCATGACCTCTACCTCGACCACGACCATTTCTGCGGCCGCGTCCATTATGATTGTCATTAATACTATGAACTATCGCATTTGCTTCTGGCAATGGATCTGTTCCTATGGGTCGTATTTAATGGTTTTCAAATACTAATTAATTTCTTTGCTCAGCTAAAATGAGAGCATCAATTAATTCACTATACTTCTTATAGCCTTGCATTCTATATTGTTCCTGCAGGACAACATTATTTGGATGGGAAGTGGAAAATGTCTTTTCCAATAATTCATCATCAGATTTTGGCTCTCCACATAATTTCAAAATTAAAGTAATTCTAAAAAGTTTAGAATTATATTCACTTATAGATTTTTTATCTTGTAATCATAAGTTATTCCATTCATATCGAGCTCGTGGTAGAGATACATTCTTTAAGTAATCATACTTGTCTTTCAGTTGTTTCCACAGATCTGCAGGATCTTCAACAATCAAGTATTCTGCCTTAAGTCCTTCATCAAGGTGACCGTGGAGAAGAACTTGGGCCAATGCTTTATGTTGTCCTAATGCATTCCATGATACATCTATCAAGACCTAGTAATCTTAAATGTATTTTTGCATCGACCACCCAAGTTAAGTAGTTTTTTCCGGATACATCAAGAATTTTCAAATGAGACATATATGAAACTAAAATCACACATTACTTTAAGAATATTTGGTTGGATTTTTTATAGAGAAAAGTCTTGCTGATAACATGTTGGAAATAAATTATAACTGCAAGAATATTATAGTTATAAGAAGAGAAGCATATAGAAAATATTAAAGAGATATTATTTCTTAACTCTGAGGTGTATTGAATAAGAAAAATCGAATCCTATTTATAGGAAAACTTAATGGCACAAACCGTAAATAATAAGGAAACATAATACATCAAATATTAATGATGTAGGCCCTACATCATAATGTTGCATAATAGTCGCATAGTATTTGCATAGTAGTTGCACAATATTTGGCGGCTACCGACGCATCAAATTTTCAATTTTTCATTCAACATGTGTGGACTAGATTCTCCTTCTCAATTCCTAGCCGTGCTTTTTAGGGAAGTGGTCTAGATCATGGAATGAATGGCTTAGTTACAGAAACACAAAAATTCTACAGTCATTTTAATTTCCACTAAAATTTCGCTAAATTACAAAAAAAAATTAAGCTACGTTTCAAAATTTCTTCATAACCAATCTAAGTTTCAAAATTAGCTTAGTACGTTCTAATTAAAACCATTAATTAACTCTCATTCCTTAATTAAAGTCATGCGAAGGACAATTTTTTTTATTTTCTTACATAGATTTTCATTTATCTCTCTAACAGTTCATTTTTTGGACATATCACTTTAGACTTTTTTATTTGCCTCATTTTTATCTTCGAAACGCCATCCATTATGATATACTTTTTCCAAAAAAATTCAAATTATCAGTTATTTGTTATATGTCGAAGGTGTCTATCAAAATGTAATATGTGTATTATATGTCTATTACATGTGTTGTGTTTTATAGTCTAATGAACCTATAATGCATAACTTTAAAAGTGAAGCTAGAAAACACAACTTTAAAGCATAACTTTTGAAATTGGAGCAACAAAACACAATTTTACAGCAAAAATGAGTTAATATACTAGATATAAAACAAATAAATAACATATGCATTAATCAAAGTTTGTGCGAAGAAGAAGACAACGATGTTATTTGTTATATGACCATTATAGGTCTACTATATGTGTTAGATTTTGTGTTATAATAAGATCAAAATGCATAACATTTAAAACTAAAGAATGATCACACAAGTTTAAAGCAAACACAATGTATATAAAATATGCATTAAACAAAGTTTGTGCTTGTTATATGCGTATTATATGTGTTGGACCCAGTAGGGTGTAAAATAGGTCGGGGGGTGAATGACTCTTTTTTGAGTTCAAACTTAGTTTCAGAAGACAGTTGTGTGTAGCTTCTGAAATAACTTCTGAGTAAAAGTATTTTACTTAGAGTCCCCTTTTTAAGGCTTTTGTTGATTTAAATATGAGATGAAATGAATAAAAATAATGCAGAGTATAGAAATCGCAAGCATCGATTTTATCCTGGTTCAGCCTCTGCCTAATCCAGTCCTTGGAAACTCGAGTCCAAGATTTAATCCACTAAGATCACTTGGTGAAGAGAAAACCTTTTACAATGCCTTGGTTGAAGTACCCTCCAACAGCCTTTACTAAGTGAGCTATGCCAATACAGAAGTTCCCTCCAACTATATCTGAGGCTCAGAGCTTCTTATCTTCTTGAGTACCTTCCTCACAAGATTTCTAATCTCCCTCACACTAACTTATCCTTAACTAGTGTATTACACAAATTGCTTAGAGAGAAAAATGATGAGCTTCTGAACTTTGTTTTGATTATAGACAAATAAGAATGGAGTGTTTGCAATTTTTTATTACTAAGAAGATTACAGTGAGAATTTGAGGATTGATTGCACTCTTTAAGCTTTAAGCTATTTCGGCAACCTTCTTCAATGGCAGAAATCATCGTTTTATAGAGGGAGAGAATGTTTTCATTGGTCTTGGACTGATGTACAAATTCTTCCTATTGTCTCACAGTCTTGTTTCCGTTAATAATCTATTTGAGAGCCTCGCCCAAGTTTGATCCGTGCCATAACTGTCACGAACTAAATGGGACCCCCTTTATGTACGGTTGACAGAGAATTAGCTGAGCGGAATGTTTTTATTTCTAATTTCGTAACAGCTTTTGTCCTAATTCAAACTGAAGTACAAAAGCGCGGGGCGACAATAAATTCTAGATCAGCTTTCTTGACTTGTAGCACCAAAAGGCTAAGATGCCTTTACTGGTGTTCAGAGGAGCTTCCTTACAACTCAGAGTCTTCGATTGTCTTCAGAGGTCGCAAGCTTCTACGATTATTTGGATCTTCTATCCTTTGGAACACATAGGATCTTTTGAGTCATCATGTGATTCTAAACTCAGAACCTTCAAAACTTTAAATTTACCGCTTAGAATCTAACAATCTCCCTCATTTTGTTAGTTCTGAGTAAACATAAGCACATGATGAATTTACTCCCTCATAATCTTTGGCTAAGTTCAGAGATGACTCCATCTTCTTTTAAAGATTATCTTTTACTTGTGATTATTAAAAGAAGATAGTACAACACAAAGTTGTACTTAGAATAGAAGTAAAATCTTGCCATTAATTTAAACAAGATACAAGTTTTTACAAGAGGAGCCATGCTATTACAATAGAGGTTTTTCTTTTAGCGCAATAAAATCTTCTTGCTTCTCCTCAGAATTGTCTATTTCCATGGTGCTTGAAGTAGAACCTGAAACCATCCGCCTTTCCAAGACTTCCTTGAAGCTGTGCTTATCCTTCTCCCTCTACTCAGTGTTAACAATTTGAGTGACTATCTTCTACTCATCAAACATAAACCTTTGAACGAGTTCTTGGATGGCCTTTGCATTAGCTTGAAGAGGAGGGACAATCTGCTAAATCAGCCTTGCAACCTTGCTTAGGATAGAAGGAAAGATGCTTTCAAGGATAACTTGCAGGGCTTTTTCATTCCAAATCCACTAAGTCTTAAGCCCATTTGCTAGATGCTGAAGAAAGGGAATAACCTCACTGTCATATGAGCAAAAGGAATGGAGAGATAGGCCACTAATTTGAGCTCCTAAGGCATCAACACTCTTCTGAAGATCCTCTGATGAGCTAGATCCCCTTGTAATCACTGTATCCTTGGCTTCATTAATTGCCTTAGTTAGGCCAGCAACGGTAGAGGTTATTATATCTTCAATATCATCAGAGGCCTCATTCTTCTAAGCAAAGGTGATGTCAGTCACTTTAGTAGTAGTGCTGTCAATCGCCTTGATAACCTCAGGCCTCAGCTCCCTTCTTGAGTCCTCAATAGCCTTAAGAGTTTCCGCTTTAAAATCAATCATAAACTTCATCATCTCTTCAAGACCATTTTGGATCCTTCCTTTTTGCCACAAGTAGAGAACATTCTGCTTCCTTAGCTCCTTAATTTCCTCCTTTAGCCCCATGGAGTATTCAGTTGAGCACTTCTCAATGGTAGTCCCGATAATGGAGATTACTAACATTGTTTGCCTCTGGGACAGCTCCTTCATCCCATTAACCTCATCATAGATCATTTCAAGACCCTTTTCACCTATCTCCAACTTCTCATTTAAGGCGATCAACTCATTCCTTATGTCAATATAATTAGCAAGCCTTGTCTCCATGAGAGGTTACAAATGCATAATTAGCTCATATCTAATTTGACAGGGAAGAGAGATCTTTGACGCTATCTCCATGATGATTTGAGGTTGTTCAGTCAGAAGAGCAACACTCTGAGCAAGCTGGTGAAATAAGGAACTAATTTGATATCCACCATGGAGTTGTTGATGTGAAGGGCCATTGTGAGGAGATCATCAAGAGTTTTCCCCATATGATGGAGAGAGTTGAGTGGCACTTCAGCAGATAATTGTTTCCCCTCAGCAAGGTCTCCCATCATCCATCCTCTGCTGTTGAGGGACTCATCTCCATTAATCCTCTACTTCGAAGGTCTGGGAATCAAAGTAAGTACTAATGAGGGATCCACCAGATTCCTTGGAACATAGGGAATATGAGGTTGTTGATGGTAGAGAGTTGGTTGCTGCTGGTAGGGAGAAGGTTTGAATTTAGCTCTAACTTCTTCTGTTCCCTTCACAAACCTGACTTTATTATCCTCCTCATCTCTTCCATCTTCCAACAGAACTACCTCATCCTTCTTCCCTTCCTCCTTTTTATCTTCATCACCTTTCCTTATATCCTCTGGCGTCAGTTGATGTTTGGTAAAGACTGATTAAGCCATGGCCACAAATTCTATAGCAGGATCTGATTTTGATGATTTTACTCCCCATTTAACAACTACAGTCCTCTGCACTTCTTCCTTCTGAAGAGCTTATAGGAACGGATCTTCCTCTGGAAGATTCCCTTTCAGCAGAGATTGCCTAACAGACTCTTCCTTCTCTTCAACCTTGTTCTCCAGAACTTGAACCACCTTGATAAGTGTATAATTACACTTATTATCATGATATTTTCAATCATAAAATGATATGGTTTTAAGTCATTTTATACTTCATATAAAAGATTTCACGTGGTATGTAGCTATTTTTTCTACAAATGTAGAAACTAGGTGAATCTTGGGAATAAAATGATCAAAGATGGAATTCTATGTAAAATGTGAGAAAAAGGTGCAAAAAGATATGTGGAACATAAGGAAATGGCTCAGGATCGAAACTGTCAAAGATCGGCAAAGTTGCAAAGAAGAAATATGAAGAAAAATACATTTCACGATCGTGACACCCATTTACGGTCGTGACTTGTCATTCTTCATAAACAAAAATTTGCTAACCATAGTTCACAATCATGACATATAATTCGTGGTCGTGACTTATGACTGTTATTGGTTATCTCTTCTCAACTACCAACCACTAGATAAGAACGATCAACTGCCATTAACCACCATCAACTACCAGACGAAAAGACACCTTTTGGAAGTAGATCAATCACAAAAAGGTGCCTTTCCATTATGGATAAGGATAAAACTTAGCATCTAATCACATTGAAGTGAAACACCTCTTCGCCAATGGACACGATTCTTCTTTTGGATAGACGCAACCCTTCGCACTCTATAAACAGGGTTCACATCCAACCAATTCCGTGGGGATATGGTGACATGCATGGTTGGTAATGTATAGTAGTGTACCTGTATGATAGAGAGTGAAAATTGTATAGATTTAGCTAGTTCAAAGTGTTAGTGAGAAAAATGTATAAGTGATTCGATTCTTATTTCGATCACTAGATTTCTCCATAAATTCGAGCGATTGTTGTATGAGTGTAATTGCAAAGCACTTATCAATAAAAGTTTTCATTCTTCAACATTCATTTGTTCGATATTCACAAAGAATAGCATCCTAGCGATTCTGTACGAGTCGAGATCGAATTTAAAGTAGACGCAAGAATTGCGGGAATTGACGACTCCCATTAAAGATTGGATATGGTTTGATCAACTTTAGCTTTCACTTGCATACCTTACAACTTTACTTTTTTTCTACTTATACTTTCTATTTTGAAGTTTATGATATGTCTATGTGTCATAACGAGTATTTTATCTTGCGTCATTTATATTAATGAAGTTATATGCTTTCGAGTTAATTGTAAGAGTGATTTCGGGGATAACAAGATTGTGTATAATTATTGGATATGTGATTATAATGTTGTTTAGTGAGCCAACATTTTTGGACTGGTAACTTGCTAAATATGGCTATGTGAGAGAGACCCATGCTAAGCATAGTATTATTGTTATCCAGGTTCTTATAAGTGTCATAATTTGTTTACCCTAAATCAAGAAAAGTAATTTCATGTGTTGCTCTGCGGTGAATTATTGAATATTTGGGCATCTAGAACCGTTTTTGTTGAAGTTATCTAGTGTATGAAATCTTCTTGATGATTTTCCATTTTTTTCTCTACTATACTTGTTATTAGGGAATATCTATATAGTTTACATCTTCTCTAATCTGTTCATGCATCTATCTATTCATCGGTCTACCATCCAACCCTACAAATTATCTTATTTCTTTTATTCTATAACTCTAGTTGGTCTTTAGAACTGAATTCCTTCCATGTGGGTGTTCGCCACTTTTTTACTAATAAGTTTAATAACTTGTATGCAAGATTTGGCTACACTCATTTCGAAAGGCTTATCCTCAATAATAGTGCCAAAAACATGTTCACGAAAAATACAAGTGTTGTTAGTACCTCTTATCAAATAGAAAAATGATGATAACTGCAAGTATACAGTTGCGATGTAGTTTTAAAAGATATCGAACCCATAGAGAAGGAACCAAGTCTAAAGATCAACAAGGGAAAACAGAGTAAATAAAATAAAAATAGATTGGAGGTTTTGGATAGGAAGATTAGAATGAAAAATGAGTAAATATAGATGTTGAAGACTAGAGAATGTAAATATAGAGATTTTCCCTACGAGTAAATATAGCAGAGAAAACATGCAAGTTCAACAAAGATGTTACGATTCACTAAATTAATCTAACAAACTCGGTTCAAAACACTCAAATGTTCAATGATTCATCGCAGAGCAACACATGAAATAACTTTTCTAAATCTAGTGCAAATGAATTAAGACAATTATTTAAACCTGGACAAGGTCAATACTATGCTTAGTACGGGTCGCTTTCACATAGCCACATTTAACAAGTTACCATTCCAAAAATGGTGGCTCACTAAACAATGTTATATTACAGATCCAGTGATTATACACGATATTGTTAACCCCGAAACTACTCTTAAAATTAACTCCAATGCATATAACTTGATTTATATAAAAGACTTAGCATGAAATACGCATTATGACACATAGACATATCATAAAATTTGAAATAGAAAGTATAAGTAGAAAGCAAAGCAAAGTTGTAAGGTATCCAAGTGAAAGCTAAAGTTGATCAAATCGTATCCACTCTTTAATGGGAGTCGTCAACTCCCGCAGTTCCTACGTCTGCTTTAAATTCAGTCTCGGCCCGTACAGAACCTCTGCTAGGATGCTATTCTTTGCGAATATAGAACAAATGAATATTGAAGAACGAAAAATTTTATTGATAAGTGATTTAAAAGTACACTTATACAACAATTGCCCAAGAATATAGAGAAATCTAGTGATCAAAACAAGGATTTGAATCACTTAAACATTTTCTCACTAACACTTATGAACATAGCGAAACTAGATATTTATTCTCTATCTATACACTATGCACTATCTTTCACCCCTTTCTTCTACACAAAATTAGTGAGGTTCGGAGCCCTATTTATAGAGTTTGAAGGGTTGCATCTATCCAAACGAAGAGTCATGTCCATTGGTGAATGATTGCATCTCTTCATTGTTATTAGTTGAGAAGCTTTGATATAATCCACAACGGATAGGCACCTTTTCATGATTGGTTAACTTCTGATAGGTGTCTTATCATTGATAGTTGATGGCGGTTGATCATGTTTATCTGGCGGTTGGTAGTTAAGAAGATAAAACCAGAAAACCATCTAAGTCACGACAGCGATATACTTGTCATGACTGTGAATCTTTAATTGGCAAAATTCTGTTCTGGAGAAGAATAAGTCGTGATCGTGAATGGTTGTCGTGATCGTGAAATGCATTTTCTTCAGAATTCTCCTTATAACTTCACTGATCTTTGACAGCTTCGATCCTAAGCCAAATCTTTGAGTTCCACGCATCTTTTTGCACCTTTTTCACTCTTTTTTCATAGAATTCCACTTTAGATCATTTTACTCCCAAGATTTACCTAGCATCTGCATTTGCATAAAAAATAACTACATACCATTTGAAATCTTTTATATGAAGTATAAAAATTACCTAAAATATAGTGTTTAGTGTGTAAAATTATAATGATAATAAGTGTAATTATACACTTATCAGTGGGATCGATATCTTTTAAAACTACATCGTAACTATATACTTGCAGTGGTCATCATTTTTCTATTTGATAAGCGGTATTGACAACACCTGTTCATTTTTAGAACTTTTATCATATTAGTTGAAAAGTGGGGAATATGGTTTTTTGCACCGTTACCGAATATGAGCCTATTGGAATGAGTATAGTAAAAATCTTGCGATCTTGTTTTTGGCACCGTTACCGAGGAAGGTAAGTGCGTTCGAGATATCAAATACTGGGAGACTACGGTACTAAGTATAAAAATTGAAAAAATAGAAGGATTAAAGAAGGTTGCGATCATGACTATAGATCACGCTCATAAAGTTATACAACAAAACCTTCTATTCCTATTTTAAAGGAAATCACGATCGCGACAGGCCTTCACGATCATGACACGGGCCCCGGATTCTCCTCCATAATAAACCAGTTTACTCTTTTCTTTTCTTTTTCAAATTTTAGACTGGTGTTTGTTTTTCGTGTTTTCATTTTTAGTTAAGTCACTCACAATGAGGACATTGTGTTCTTTAGTGTGAGAGGGCATTTGTATAAAATCCAAAAAAATCAAATAAATTAAAAAAGTTGAAGAATATGAAAAAAATTTCTTGATTTTGTGTTTTTTATACCTTATCCATATCTATACTATACTAAAGTATGTTCCAAGTTTATTGTGAGTGTTAGGTATTACATGTTTGATGTTAGTGCAAATTTCAAACAAAAATTTCTATTTCGAGTTTGAGCGCACATTGAGAGAGTGCTTATGGAACATTATTTAGCATGCGCAAGGATGAGCGGTGAGTAACATTCAAAAGCAACATTCCAAGTAAGTTTCGATATAATTTCAACGCAACATGAATTCGTATAAGTTATATAGTTTTAGTTTAATGCTACCGATAAGTTTTAAGTGGAGTAATATCTAGTAGTGTTCTTACTATGAGTTTTATATGCTATTCTCGAATACGTCCTATAAGTATTGAGTGTGTTTAAAGTGTTGGCAAACTATATCCATAATACTTTGAAGTGATCAATAAAGGATGAGAGTATTAAGAGAGAAAAATCAAAAGCAAGAGAGGATAACCAATGAGTTATGCAACAGGTGAGGAATGGTACGGAGCAGAAACTGCAACCATTCAATGAGTGAAAAAAGAAAAGTAGCGCTGCATGAAAAATGGGTGCAAAGTACAAACCTATACTTTAAAAACATTCGCTTAAAAGAAAAAATGAGAGAAAGTGATATGGAGCATAAAATGCAACTAATAAAAAAATGAGAGAGTGGTATGGAGCATAAAATGCAACCACTAAGAGTTTTTAGCATCCTAGGTAACCTAAAAATGCCTTAAGATCAATCTTTTCAAAGCATGCTCCCTTTGTCCTTTATACTTTATACTATACTTGAGAAAAGGAAATATTTGAGTAACCATATAACGCTTGTATGAAGATGCGATTCGGTTGACCCTCCGTTAAGAGCAAAGGTATGCAACTGGACTATATAAATTGCACATTACTAATTTGTGGGAAATTTTGAACTTTTACTTGAACTTTATACAACGTGGGAATGTGGTACTCACTACAATAGTCTTTCGCCAATGAGGTACAAACTTGAATACTATTTTATACACTTTTGTTATGTTTACCTTGAGGACAAGGCAAAAGTTAAGTGTGCGGGTGTGATAAGTGTATAATTACACATATTATCATGATATTTTCAATCATAAAATGATATGATTTTAAGTCATTTTATACTTCATATAAAAGATTTCACGTGGTATGTAGTTTTTATGCAAATGCAGAAACTAGGTGAATCTTGGGAGTAAAACGATCAAAGATGGAATTCTATGTAAAAAGTGTGAAAAAGGTGCAAAAAGATGCGTGGAACATAAGGAAATGGCTCAGGATCAAAACTGTCAAAGATGGGTAAAGTTGCAAAGAAGAAACATGAAGAAAAATACATTTCACGATCGTGACACCCATTCGTGGTCGCGACTTGTCATTCTTCATAAACAGAAAGTTGCCAACCATTATTCACAATCGTGACATGTAATTCGTGGTCATGACTTGTGATAGTTATTGGTTATCTCTTCTCAACTACCAACCGCCGGATAAGAACGATCAACCACCATCAACTACCAAATGAAAAGACACCTTTTGGAAGTAGACCAATTATAAAAAGGTTTCTTTCCATTGTGGATAAGGATAAAACTTTGCATCCAATCACATTGAAGTGATGCAACTCTTTGCCAATGGACACGACTCTTCATTTGGATAGATGCAACCCTTCACACTCTATAAATAGGGTTCACATCCAACCAATCTCGTGGGGATATGGTGACATGCATGGTGGGCAATGTATAGTAGTGTGTGTGTATGATAGAGAGTGAAAATTTTATAGATTTTGCTATTTCAAAGTGTTAGTGAGAAAAATGTATAAGTGATTCGGTTCTTATTTCGATGATTAGATTTCTCCACAAATTCGAGTGATTATTGTATGAGTGTAATTGCAAAGCACTTATCAATAAAATTTTTCATTCTTCAACATTCATTTGTTCAATATCTAAAAAAAGTAACATCCTAGCGGAGGTTCTGTACGAGTTGAGACCGAATTCAAAGTAGAAGCAAGAATTGCGGGGATTGACGACTCCCATTAAAGTGTGGATACGGTTTGATCAACTTTAGCTTTCACTTGCATACCTTACAACTTTACTTATTTTCTACTTATACTTTCTATTTCGAAGTTTATGATATGTCTATGTGTCATAACAAGTATTTCATCTTATGTCATTTATATTAATCAAGTTATATGCTTTTGAGTTAACTTTAAGAGTGATTTCGGGGTTAACAAGATTGTGTATAGTCACTGGATCTGTGATTACAACGTTATTTAGTGAGCCACCATTTTTGGAATGGTAACTTGCTAAATATGGCTATGTGAGAGCGACCTATACTAAGCATAGTATTATTGTTATCCATGTTCTTATAAGTGTCATAGATCTAGATCTAGAAAAGTCATTTCATGTGTTGCTCTGCGGTGAATTATTGAATATTTGGGCATCTAGAACCGTGTTTGTTGAAGTTATCTAGTGTATGAAATCTTCTTGATGATTTTGCATGTTTTTCTCTACTATACTTATTCTTAGGGAATATCTATATAGTTTACATCTTCTCTAATCTGTATATGCATCTGTCTATTCATCAGTCTACCATCCAACCCTACAAATTATCTTATTTCTTTTGTTCTGTAACTCTAGTTGGTCTTTAGAACCGAATTCCTTCCCTATGGGATCGATATCTTTTAAAACTACATCATAACTATATACTTGTAGTGGTCATCTTTTTTTATTTGATAAGTGGTATTGACAACACCAGTTCATATTTAGAACTTTTATCTTATCAGTAGAAAAGTGAGGAACAAGGTTTTTTGCACCGTTACCAAATATAAGCCTATCCAAACGAGTATAGTCAAAATCTTGCGATCACACCTCATGAGTTATAGATGCTACAACCTTGAGAGGGTCTTTAGTATTTAGAGATGGAGATCCCTTCGGGGTTGTTGGCTCATATATTGGAGTCTCAAGAGGGTTCATGAAGAGATGGGATGGATCAAATACAACCACCTACTAATCTAGAGAAGGAGATTGAGGCTTTGCTACGGACTTCTTCTCTAGTAGAAAGTTGGTCTAATTGGCCACCTTGGGAGGATTAGGACTTGGTGCCAATGGAAGAGCTCTAAGAGGTAAGTCAAAGTCAACAGAGGTTCTCCAAGATATTCCCATCAACCTCTACTGAATCATCCTCCTTTCTCTCAAAGGTGCTTTTCTCTTTCATCTTTATAGTGAATTCCTCAGGATCAAAAACCCTTCTTCCTTCTGATAAAGCCTTCATCTCGGATTCAGCCACAGCAATCCTATTGTCCCCCTTCTTAAGTGCATATGCTGACAAGACCTCAACCAGGCTTTAGTTTATGGCCTTGATCATATCAGGCTGCTCAGGATCATCTTCTGAGACCACAGTCTTGGCATAAGTTCTGGGGTTCTTCTTCCTCTTTTCTTCTACCTTCTCCTCATTCTCTTCTATTTCTTCTACCTTTTCCTCCTTCTCTTCCTTTTCTTCTACTTTCTCCTCTTTCTCCTCCACCTTTTCTTCTTCCTCCTCACTGGGGATGGCTATATTTAGATCAAATTCTCATCTTCTCCTCTTAGTCAGAATGCTAATTGGCCTCCTGTCCTCCTCATTATCTTTTGAGCTATTTTGCTCCATAGGCCTTGGCACATACTGGTATTTGTTCATTGAATAGGTAATTCCTTCAACTTTTCCTTCGGTGACTTCAGATGATGGTCTAGGAATTACCACATCCTCAGCAGCAAGTGCCTTACTTCTGACCACTCTGCTTCTCTTGGCCTTAGGGACTTCCTCTTGTTTCATCACAGGCTCCCTCTTCCTTTTGTGGGAGACTTCCTCCACCCCCTTTACAGCCTCTCCTTTCTTGGCCAACCTTAGCTCCTTCTCTCTTCGCTTCTTCATTAAATATTTCTTCAAGGCCTCTTCTCTATCCCATTTCATCCCATAATCCACCTTTTTCTCAAAGGTTTCTTTCACAATCTCACTGCCCAACGAGCCCTCCTCCTCTGAGTAGTTAATCTCCCAAGCCGCAACAATTCTGCTAATAAGTCCACCAAGTGTGAACTTGTGGTAGAGCATATGTTGCATAATTATCACTACCGGTTGATCTTCTTCTTTTCCACCAGATGCACTAAAATGCAGTGCTCATAGCCTGATACTGTGTTCATGGAATTCATCTTTTGAAGTAAGAAATGTGCCATGATGAACTGCTAGAATCTTGGTTCCTAAGGCATATGAGTACTGATTTTCTCTCCAAACCATCCTTCTAGCATAAAAGCCTTCCTATTGTAGCTCAAGGTTTCTTCACAACCTCTTCTTAGAGCTAACCCCTAATCCTTTAGATTCAGGAACTTGGCCAGGAATGCGGGGGTAATGGTTATCACCTTCCCCTTCACCAGAGTCTTGAGCTCTTCATCGCTCACTGTACACTTCTTTAAATTTTTATAAAATTCCAGAACTATTGTAGGAAAGGTTATCTCTTTCAACCTAATCCAGGTTCCTAGCTGATGGAACTCAATCGTTTCTTTGAATGGAGATGCTTGCAAGAAGGCATTATCTCCCAAGAATCTCTATGGGTTGATATTTGTGGGGTTTGACCTGTATAGAATAGGAACAATGGTCTTTTGGGGGATTTGGATAATGACTTGTTCTTTAGGGTTTTAAGAGGATCTTAGTCTTTTTGGTGCCATTTGGGATTGAGTAAAGAGATTAGAAAGGATTAAGGTTTGAGAAAGTTTGAGAGAGCAGGAATTTAGCAAGAGAGTTTGGAAGTTTTTGGTAAAGTGATTTGAGGATAAACAGTGATCACTTATTTATACTAAGAAATAAGAGGTGTAGGATAATAAAAAGGGTAGGAATAAATATTGACAGTTTTAGTATTTACTATCTACTTTATAAAGAGCCATTAAAAACATAACTAACTGTAGAATGTGAACAGTTTTACCCTAAAGATCCAGCTTGGGATTCGAGTTTTTGAATTTTAAAATTTGGAGCGCTTCGCAGGCTTTATCTTTTGCGATAATTCTTATCACTTGACTTCAGAGAGAATATTGCTCCATCTGAGGCATACTTTTCTTCAGATGATACAATTTTCTTCTAAACCATAAAACTTCTTCTGAGTGACTATGTTGCCTTCTGAGTAAACATCACACAAAATTACTCATGCCGATTTCTCTTTTAAGGAAAGCGAATTGATCTTTGCTAAGAGGTTTTGTGAAAATGATAGCTCTTTGATCTTCTGTTGTGATATACACTAACTTAACACCTTTCTTAAGAACGTGATCCCTTATAAAGTGGTGTATGATGTTGACTTGCTTCATTCTACTATGTTGAATAGGGTTCTTTGATAAGTCAGTTACACTTTTGTTATCGTAGAGGATCTCAATGCATTCAGACTTGATGCCATAGTCCTCCAACTTTTGCTTGATCCATATTACTTGAGCAACACAACTACCAGCAGCCATATATTTTGCTTCTGTGGTAGATAGTGCTACTGAGGTCTATTTCTTATTGTACTAGGAGAAAATGCAGTTTTTTAGAAAATGACATCCTCCAGTAGTGCTCTTCCTTTCCAATTAATCTCTTCCATAGTCAACATTAGTGAATCCTTTGAGAGAGAAATACCCATTATCTAGATACCATAGTCCAACTTCTATGGTTCCCAGAAGATATCTCAGAATCCTTTTCACAGCACTCAGATGCAACTCCCTTGGGTCACTTTGATACCTTACACAGTAGCATACAGCATAATGAATGTCAAGTCTGTTGGCTGTGAGTTATGGAAGGGATCTAATCATTCCTCTGTATAGCTTCTAATCAACCTTCTTTCCTTCTGAGTCTTTGATTAGAATGGTGTTAGAGGCTATTGGGGTTGACATTTCTTTTCCATCTTCCATGCCAAATTTCTTCAGAATCTCCTTGGTATACTTAGATTGATTAATGAATATACCATTTGAGCTTTGTTAAATCTGAAGGCCAAGGAAGAAAGTTAATTCTCCCATCATAGACATCTCAAATTCATTTTTCATTTGAGAGTTGAAATCATTGCTCATCTTTTCATCAATGGTTCCAAAGATGATATCAACATATATCTGAACAAGAAGTATGTCCTTGTTTCTTCTTCTAATGAATAATGTTGTGTCTGTCTTACCTTTGATGTATCCCTTGGAGATGAGGAAACTTGTCAATCTCCCATACCAGGCTTTAGGAGCTTGTTTCAGACCATATAAGGCTTTCTTCAGCTTATAGACATAACAGGGATGCTTTGAATCTTCAAAACCAGGAGGTTGCTTGACATATACTTCTTCAGAGATGACCCCATTAAGAAATGCACTCTTAACATCCATCTAATACAGTTTCAATCCCATATGAGGAGCGAATGCACAGAGAATTCTTATAGCTTCAAATTGGGCTATTAGAGCAAAGGTTTCATCATAGTCAATTCCTTCTTGTTGATTATATCCTTAGCAACTAGTCTTGCTTTGTTCCTTGCAACATTTCCTTCTTCATCAACTTTGTTTCTGAAAACCCACTTGGTGCCGATGATAGATTTATTCTTTGGAACTAGAACAAGATCCCAGACATCATTTTTAGTGAATTGATTAAATTCGTCTTGTATAGCCATCATCCAACTTTCATCATGTTCTGCATCTTCAAACTTCTTTTGCTCCATGATTGAGATAAATGCTGGGTGACTTGTTATCCTGCTAAGTTGTCCTCTGGTGAGAACAGGATTCTGAGGTGCATTGTAAGCGAGCGACACTGAGTGGTAGGCCGAGAGCACGCGATTTCATAGGCACGGTCCACCGGAGTGTTTGAAAAAGAGAAAAGCACTGGGTCAGGGACCCGGGAAAAAAGGTTGAAAGAGAAAAGCGAAAACGTTTTAGATCGGTTCGAACCCAAATCCGTCATCTCTTAGTGTGGAGTCGCCACCTGGATTAGCTCTTTCTAGGAATTAGAGTCCTGTGAGGCTTAACATCCGGGGGACGGCCCACCAAGACACAGAGATTCGGGTCCAGGATAAGTTGCTTATTTCTTAAGTGATCACGTTATATTACATCTACAGAAAACCATTTTCTTTTAATTGTGAATATTCGCACTTAGGTCATTTTTTATTTTAAATGCATGTTTCACGTATAGAAAAAGCAATAAATCAGCCACAAAGTGGAAAAAAAATCACCCACAAAACAGTAAGTAAATGCGGAAAATAAAAATTACAAGGCTTTCAAAAATCGGGGGATGCAACCGCCCGCTACCCTATTAATTACATTTCCCAAAAATTGAAATTACGATACCCGAAGGAAAATTAAAGTCCTAAACATACATCTAACCCTAATCTAACTGCATCCACAACGGTTAGCACAG